>CANXYI011901185.1:0-12419 GCA_948208565.1 Hura crepitans | reverse complement strand
AATGGTAGCCTTGCTAAAAATGGGCACCCCGATAGCGTGAAGATTGAAAAAAGGCATCTTACGCAAAAATTAGGGGTTGAGAGAAAATAGTTAATCAAGAAAACCCTTGCGGGCTAATTGGCAACAAGAGTTTAAGATGTACTTAAGAACTCCCTTAATTAAACGTGGAAATGTATTGTTGCATTAATGTCCGATTGTGATTATCATAAAATGCCAATATGATGTTGTTAGATAGGACCACTTTAATAAGCATGATTGAGCATCTTATAAATTAAATAAACACAACATCACATATGACAAACTAAAACAATATAAAAGTAGAATTGTCTCGTTGTGATCCTTTCTTTTTAAGTTCTTTGTCTTTTGCTGTTGCTCTCATCATTCAACCATAGGCAATGAGATCAATTGTCTTGAGAAAGACTTGTTACCCATACTTTATATATGTCCAAGGTATGAAAGTTGTAAATGACACTGGGCACAATGCTTGATTTCAAAGGTAACCGCTTCCATAAGTCATGATAGCTAGAAATGAAGGTGATAGATATATCTCCTCCTCTAAAAGATAATGGATGGGTTACAATCCTTTAGGTTTTGCCAAACTACCTCATGTAATGATCAAGAATGCAAAAGGTAACCTTGTAAAGGCCAGCCAAAGGAATGTAGCATGATAAACCACTGCACCACACATACTACAAGTGAACCCATGGATTTCTGAAACTTATGGTAACATACGTTAGAGCACTTATCCATGAAACCCATTATTCAATGTTTGTGAAGCGATGCATAATAGCTCAAGATAGCAAGTGTTTCAAGCCATTAAATATGAAGACACAAGGCGGAGGATCATCTAATAAGTGAAGTTTCTCTTATTGCCAGACCTAAAAAAAAGAGTAAAATGGAGAATATGGTGAAAACCTCCTCCCCAGAGGCAGTCTATTCTTAAAAGAAAAGAAAAAAA
This sequence comes from Hura crepitans, assembly GCA_948208565.1. Taxonomy (NCBI): domain Eukaryota; kingdom Viridiplantae; phylum Streptophyta; class Magnoliopsida; order Malpighiales; family Euphorbiaceae; genus Hura; species Hura crepitans. The sequence goes on along the minus strand of CANXYI011901185.1, from coordinate 11,461 downwards.
AGAAAGTCAAATGGAGAATAGGTTGAAAACCTCCTCCCCAGGGGTGATCTATTCTTAAAAAAAAAAAACCTGAAGTAGAAGCAGGCATCCATAAAAGAATTCAACTTCTTCAGACTTCACAATATTGAAGCCCATAATTGTTTCAGCCAATATTAGAGGAAAATGATTCAGCCCTTTCTTGAGGTCCTTAAGCACACTGAACAATTGATAATCTCCAAAATGGTCTTCAGCTAAAACTGTCATATATTTAAAGAAGAATATGAATAGATTTTTGTTAGCTCGAATAGAGGGAATGTTTGTATAGCTTTCAACATAATCCAATAATGCATTCAGAGGGATTAGCCCTCTTAATGGGACCTATCTGGTAGCCAAAGATGGTAAGATGTTTAGTATGTTGATAGCCTCGTATAGGTAGCGGGGCATATTTCTTGATGAGAAAACCAAAAGACATAGAAATATGGGTCTTAAAATTGAGTCACTACTTTGAGAAAAGTCTAGTCAAGCTAAACCCTTCGAAGGAGTTTTAGCTTATTAAAAGGGGCCAAGGTGGGAACTGCCCATGTAGAAAGGAGATCAAGAATTTTATGGAGCCTTTTAAGGAATTCATCACTCATTATTGCAAGAAAAAAGAGAAAACCCAAGTAGTACGAAGATCTATGCATGTATTAGGGTACTTATAGCTCTATAAAGTGAGAAAAAAAAGCATCATAGCCAAAGATAAGTGTTTTTAGTTAGAAAATAGGTGTTTTTGGATTGAAAATGGCAATTTTGAGCCAAAAAAAAATAGGTGTTTTGGGTGCAGCCCAAAACGACCATTTTCTCCTCCAAAACTGGCTGTTTTAATAGCCTAAAATGCCCATTTTGGAGAGTCAAAACACCCATTTTCACACTATTATAAAAGCTGTATTTTTTTTTGGATTTTTGTCATTTTCTTACTTTTTTATAATCTTTGTATTTGAGCACTGCATATATATATACATACACTATGCCACCTCACTAATAGAGCCGTCCATGCCGTTAACTTGTATCGAAACATGTGGTTGTACCAGGTTGGCTTGTCGATAAAGAAATAGAGCGATATAAATGATTGGCCACCCTCACAGGGGAGCCAGTACATGTGCACCTAAATGTTAAAAGACTTGGACATTGTAGATCGAGTGGATCAACTACTTGCCCAAGTAAGGTGGCGAGAGTTCTACCTATTGCGGTGCACCACTTACCTAGCTATCACACAAGAATTCCTCAGCACCTTCTAGTTTTGGCAAGCCCAGCTAAATGACATCTTCATAATTCATTTTGCTTTGATGGGAAATAGATACAACAACTCCTTCCTATGGTTCATAGAGCTATTACAACTACTAAAGGATAGTGATACAGAAGTTCCTGAGAACCTAGACAAGCACTAAAAATGCCAGTCAAACTAAGGCATCTGCCATACGAGACCCGATTCATTGATACTTACATCAAGTGTCATCCCTTAGTTATCTTGGATGCATCAGTAGTTACAATCAGTTAAACTAGACTGAGTTATATGGCCTCTAAGCCATGGAGTAGGGTATTCACTTCAACCTATCATGGACCATCTTGAAGCATCTACATCGCACTAACCAATTCCCAGGTGAAGGAATCATTGTTAGAGGGGTTGTCATTGCCTTATTACTCATGTTAGGCATTTCAGAGCAGCATCTAGGTCAGTCTCTTCAACAATAGTTATGGGTCGACTGAGACACCTACATTGCCATAGGGATCGCAAAGCTTAATTCCCAAGCACCTGCTTGCTATAGATAGCTGACAGAGGATGAATTGAACTAGCAGGCAAGAGACCTACTAGGTAAGGATGATTAGTTTACATTTGATCTTGAGGAGCTCCTAGGGACTGACCTGACTCCCAAGAGATCAACTCAAAGATAGCGGACTGATGAGGTGGTTCCATTATCTTTAGCACCACCAACTCAACCATTAATTGAGTCTCTCTTCTAGGGCTTGCAAACTTGGATGGCAGAGCAGTTTCAGTGCAACCAAGCTGAATTGAGTGTGAGGATTAAGGAGTCTTAGTGGCAGATAGCACAGAGACTAGAGGTAATGGAAATAAAGATCCGAATGCTGAGAGATTAGAGACAGCCACCAGCCCCTTAGCCTCTACTTTATTTTTCCTTTACTTTATTTTATTGCACTTATTTGTTCATGGTAGTTTAGGACACAAAAGTTTATACTCAAAAAATCATCATTTATAAAATTGACATATTTTATGCTCGTTGCTTTTATCAATACATGGACAGAATAATAAAACAAATACCTACTAAAAAAGGACAAAGAAAAATGATAAAAAAGAGAGAGAAAGAAAAGAAAGAAAGAGAAAATAAGAAGGAAAAAAAAGAGATACACAAAACTAAATAAAGAGATAAGTAAAATAAAATGACAAAAAGAAAAGAGAGAGATAAGAGGACCACAAAAAAAAGAAGAGAGAGAAAAGAGACGAGACAAAAAAAAAGAAAAGAAGAGAGAAGAAAGGAAGATATAAAGTCATGACATGAAAACAAAACAAAAAAATAGGAAGAAAGAAAAGAGAAATACATATGCACTCACACACGTAGCATGCATCCATATTATAATTGACCTATGATGAACTAACATGTTTTATCTCCTATTTTCCACACAGGGGGCAACCCAAATTTCATCCTTTAAAGAGAACCAGGTGCAATGTCCTAGCACTACCTAAGCTAACTCATCTTTAGGTGCAACATCCTAGCACTGCTTGAATCAATCAAACCAAACCAACCATCGAGTGCAGCTTCCTATTACTGCCTGACTTATAAGAGGAGAGAGAGAGGAGAGATAAGTGGAGCGGAGAGAGGAGAGGAGAGCAGAGTAGAGATAAAAAGAAAGAAAAGAGAGGAGAGGAGAGAGAGAGAAAGAGGGGACAACCCAGACTTAACCCTTTCGAGAGATTTTCAGGTGTGACAGCCTAGCACTGCTTGAATCAATCAAACCAAACCAACCCTAGGTGCAGCATCCAAGCACTGCCCAGGTCTCATCAACTTATCTTCAGGTGTAGCATCAGAGCACTGCTTGAATTGAACAAATCAACCTTTGAGTGTAGCTTCTAACACTGCTCGACTTCTAAGAGGAGAGGGAGAGGAGAGATAAAAGGAGAGGAGAGAGAAGAAGAGAGGGAGAGGAGAGTAGAGAGGAGAGGAAAAGAAAGAAAAGAGAGAGAGAGAGAGAGGGGACAACCCAGACTTGACCCTTTCAAGAGATTTTCAAGTGCAACATCCTAGCTCTACCTGAACTAACTCAACCCTAGGTGCAATTTCTTAGTGCTGTCTAAACTGTACTGACTCTGGTCCTAGTGCATCTTATAGAGAGATCACCTTTGAGGTATGTGTCCTTATCCATACTGAACTTTAGTTCTCCTCACACACTCTGTAGTTGCCTCCCTAAAGTTGGGGGCAACTATAGACATTAGGTTTCAGGGGCTCCTAGGTTCAGTTTGCTTAATGATATGAAAAGGACAAAAAACCCAAAAATGGAATTTTCACGTTCGGACCAAAGATCTCAAAAATTTTTCTAAAAAAAAATTGAAAACGGTCATTTTGGCTTCAAAAATGGCCATTTGGTCCAAAACGGGCGATGTTGCTTGCAGAATGCCCATTTGGGCCCATAACGGCCAAAATGGCTGTTTTGGCCGTTTTGCTCGAAACGGGCATTTTTGACCTTGGAAATGGCTATTTTAGCCATTACTGAGCCCAAAACACCCATTTTCATCTTGAAAATGCTCATTTTTGTGCCTCGGGATTCGTGCATAAAAACCAATTAGGTCATTTTGAGCCAAGGTTGGTCAATTTTAGGATATATAAAATATTATAGATATAGAAAACATAGAAAATACAAAAAAATATTATTTTGACACCATATTTTGGATTTTTTTTCAAGATTCAAGCATCGTTTTTCAATTTGACCCGAGATCTTTCTGAAGGCAAATATACCGGGTTGTTGATCGGCCCGTTTTTTGTCCATTTTTCATTTTTCTCTCTGCATTTTATCCATCTACCAGTTAAATGCGATAAATTATTTATGCCATATTTTTTATTTTGTGAGACTGCTTATTTTCCCTTAATTTCTGTTTATGGTTGCATTTTTGTTTCGCATAAAAAATACTATTTTTGGTCATTTGTGTTGATTTTATTTTCCTTCTTACATTATCCATCTACTAGTTAGATGTGGTAATTTATTTATGCAATATTTTATATTTTTGTGACTATCTGTTTTATTTATTTTCTGTCTGTCTTTTTATTTTTTTTATTCACATCAAAAATAGTAATTTTGGTTGTTTAGGCTGATTTCATTTTTCTTTTGGTATTATCCATCTATTAGTTAGATTTGATAATTTATTTATATGAAATTTTATATTTTTGCCACTATTTATTTTCATTTAATTTCTATCCAATTTGCTATTTTTCATTCGCATGCTAATATATTATTTCTATTGTTGTGATGCGAGTTAGGGCTGAATGTTGACATTATTGTCTCTTATTTGGTAAATTGTATATTAGGTATTCCAAAATGTATTTTTTATTTTTTATTTGGTTAGATGGTGTTTTATGTAATTGCCTTGTATTTTCTTTTTCTATCGAATTATTTCCCTATATATTCTGTGAATGTTGTAATAATTAAGAAAATGATTTTTTATGCAATCAGAAAAATAACCAAAATATTTTTATTTAATCAATTGGTGTTTTATTAATAAAATTGAGTTTCATTTTTAAATAAAAAGTCACAATAAAATTATTTCCTAAAAATTAGCATGTGAGAACCAAAGTTCTCAAAATAAATCCATTACTTGATTTATGTATGACACCTCTAATTTCAATCTCGAAATATTCCACGAGCACTGAATTAGGTAGAAAAATGGTTTGAAATGTTAAAAAGAAATAATAGTCAAAATCATATTTGTACCTGATAAATTGGTGTTTTGTTAATAAAATAAATTTCGATTCTTTCTCAATAAAATTTACAACAATAACATTAATCTTTCCAAATTGAGCTTTGAGAACCAAAGTTCCCAAACAATTCTTCCAAATAAAAGTGATTATAATAAAATTCTTTTTTCTAAATTGACCTTTGAGAACCAAAGTTCTCAAACCATTCTTCCAAACAAAAGTCATTGCAATAAAATACATTTTTCCAAATTGACCTTTGAGAACCAAAGTTCTCAAACTATTCTTCTAAATAAAAATTATTACAATAAAATCCATTTTCTAAAATTGGTATGCGAGAACCAAAATTCTGAAAATAATCAATTGCTCGATTACATGTATGTTATTTCAATTCCATGCACCTATTTATTTTTCTATAAATGTATTTTGTAACTTTTTCTATGTGAATATGTGGTTTACTTTAATTGCAAAATATTGCTTGAGAAAAGGAATAGTATCATAAATTCAAAATGAATTTCCATATTAATTTGAGGTATAAATGAGAGTAGGGTTTCGAACCACTCTGGTTTTAGCCTTACAAGGTATTTCCTAACTTTGTTAGGTGCTGACTCCTAACTTATGGTGCCCAACTTACACCCTCTAAGGTAATAAAAAAAGGGTGACCCTAGATTCCTTTAGCTTCCTTTTCGCCTTTCGAGACTCAAGGAGTGAGGCCTAAGTTAAGTTTTTGACTACTTTGATTTGATCATTCTTAGGAAAATTGAAGGGATGCAAACAATAGCAGACAAGATAAAATCTACATTCATCATAGAATAGGGTAGCTTCTACTTTAGGGTTATGCCTTTTAGGTTAAAGAATGCTAAAGCTACATACTTGAGGATAGCCATAAGAATTCTCAATGATCTGATTCACAAAGAAATAGAGGTATATATTGATGATATGATGATCAAATCCTCTATGAGGCAAGGATATTTTGAAGTATTAGAAAAGTTCTTTAAGTAAATAGATAAATACAATCTGCGTTTGAATCCAAAAAAATGTGTCTTTGGAGTAACTTCAAGTAAAGTCTTAGGGCATATTGTAAGTCAAAAAGAAATTGAGGTAGACCCTAATAAAGTCAAAGCAATTAGAGAAAAGCTATTTCTGAACAAGAAAAAAAAGATAAAGGGATTTCTAGGCAAGATACAGTACATCAGTAGTTTTATAGCCAAGCTCACTACTATATGTGAGCCTATTTTTAAACTTCTTAGATAGAAACAACCGATCAAGTAGAATAATGATTGTTAGAAAGCTTTTGATAGAAGCAAGGAATATCTATTTAACCCATTACTTTTACAACAATCGAGGCATAAAAAGCCACTAATTCTTTATATGTCTATTAAAGAAAGCTCAATTGGGGCTATGGTAACATAGGAAATTAAGCTAGGGGTTAAGTTTATGATTTACTACTTGAGTAAGAAGTTTTTTCCTTATAAGGCTAAGTACGTAGAAATGGAAAATATTTGCTTAGTAGTAGTGTGGACTATGAAAAAACTAAGGCACTATTTCCAATCATATACAGTACAAGCAATATCCAAACACAATCCACTTAGATATCTTTAGACAGCTCCATCTTTGGTAGGAAGAATGTTTAAATGGCTTACTATGGACCATGATTGCTCAAAGTATGTACACAAGTGCTATAAGTGTCTATAGTACAAGGATTTAAGATATGTGCTAGTATTAGAACTACAAAGTTTATCATCGCCTTGGCCTTTTGCTACTTGGAGGATAGATATAATTGGAGAGATACATCCAATAGCCTCAAATAGGCATCATTTTATTGTGGTAACCATTAATTATTTCTCAAAATGGGTTGAAGCAAAATCTTTTAAGAAGTTAGGAGCAAGAGAGATGGCTAAATTCATAGAAAAGGATTTAATCTATAGATATAGGGTTCCACACCATATAGTCTCAGATAAGGATGCCCAATTTCAGGTTGTGATAAAGGCATTGTTATAGAAGTACAAGATATAGCACCATAAATTCTCTCCTTATAAACCATAAGCCAATAGAGTAATTGAAGTGGCAAACAAGATTGTTAAGAAGATTCTGTCTAATACAGTTGTAACTTATAGAGATTGAGCTGATAAACATCCCTTTACTTTTTAGGGATACAAGACCAAGATCCAAACTTCAATAGGTGCTACTCAATTCTCCTTGGTGTATGGAACATATGCAGTACTTTTAGTAGAGATTGAACTCCTATTATTAAGAGTAGCAATAGAGGCAAAGATTCCTGAGACAACCTGGGTAGAACAAAGGTTCCAACAGTTGAACTTGGTAGACAAGATGCGACTAAAAGTTAATTATCACAATCAAATTTATCAAAAAAGGATGGCATGAGCCTTTTGGCAAAAGGGTGAAAAATCACAAGTTGAAAGAAGGACTAGTTCTTAATTAGATAAGGTCAAGTCTAACTAATCCAAGAGGGAAGTTCAAACCAAATTGGGAAGGACTATTCTTTTTTAAGTAAATATTGCTAAGAGGTGCTGCAATTCTTATAGATTTTGATGGAAATGAGTTCAAGAAGCTTGTGACTGTAGAAAGATTAAAAAGGTTCTATGGCTCAAAAACAAATGGATAAGAAAAGAATAGAAAAATAGCCTTGTGAGTTAAAAACAAGGAAATGGTGGCCTTGCTAAAAATAGGCACCCCGATAGGGTGAAAATTGAAAAAGAGAATCCTATGCAACAATTAGGGGCTAAGAGAAAATGGTCAATCAAGAAAGCCTATGAGGGTTAATTGACGATAAGAGCCTAACATGTAATTAAGATCTACCTTGATTAATGAGGAAATATGTTGTTGTATTAATGTCCTATTGTGATTATCATAAAATGCCAATATGATACAAATAGATAGAACCACTTTAATAGGCATAGTTAAGCATTTTATAAACTAGAGAAATGAAAATATTTTACATGAAAAAAAAATTCAAATCTTTTGCTGCTTATTTCTATTCTCACCTTTCATATTCAACCATTGGGTCTAGTTGTCCTAAGAAAGGCCTATTACCCATTCTTTATGCAGGTCAAAAGTTTGAAAATTTCAAATAAACTTAGGTAAAATATTTATCTTCAGAGTTAACTGCTTCCATAGGTCGTGATAACTAGTAATAAAGGAAATAGATAGATCCCCCCTCTAAAGGACAATAGGCAAGTGAAAATACCTTGAGTCTCTCCAAACTGCCTCACACATCGATCAGGGATGTAAAATGTAACCTTATGAAAATTGACTAAAGGAATACAGCCTGATGTGCCACTACATCACACATATTGTAGGGAAACCCAAGAGTTCCTGAAACTTATGTTATCATTAGTTAAAGCACCCAACCAAAGGACCTATTGCTTAACATCTGCTAAACAACACATGATGCCATGGGATGGAAAATGCTTCAAACTATAAGACCCAAGGATACAAGGGGGAGGGTTATCTAATAGGTAAAGCTTCTCCCATAACCAGACCTAAAAAAAGCTATTACGATTGAAAACCTATGAAGGCATCCTAAGCAAAAGTTAAGTAGGGGATAGGGTGAAAACCTACAAGGGCAGTCTACCCTCAAAAGTCTACTAAGAATGAAAACCTAAAAGGGCTTCATAGGCAAAAGACAGACTAAAGGACAGGGAAAAAACCCCATTACAGTAACTGACTGGGATTAATTTTTCTATCTTTATCCAAATGGATAACTCTTATCCAATCAGATTAAGATATATTTAAATCTTTAATTTTAATTTAAATTCTAATGAAATTAGAATTCAAATTTAAATAAAAGATGAAAGTCCAAATTCTACTAGGAATCCAATTCCATGTAGGATTCAAACTACATTGTGATAAAACTATTTTTTTGTCCTAATTTAATTGGGATTTTTAAAAAAATCATTTTATCCAATTAAATTAAGATAATAATTATCACAAACTTCTAGAAAACAAAATTCCAATCCAATTAGAATTTTAATTTAATTAAAATATTTCTAGCGGTAATTCACTAGGAATCAAATTCTAAGCGAACCTTGTAACCATTTGTAACTTATCTTTATATTTTGGTTACTAAAATTTCTTTTATGACCATCGCATTATATATGCCAAAGTTTGATAACCTTTTGTGTAATTCACTTGGATAGTTGATAATGAGAATGGGATTGAGGGTCAATAGATAGGGAAATAAGAATGTTTTGGATATGAGAGTCAGTGGCATAGGAGATAGGACTTTGTGTATCCAGGTTGGTGTAAAAGAAAAGAGGGAAAGGTGGTTGAGAGTAATAGAATTAATAAATTGTCTAGATAAGGCATCAACTACTTTATTTTCTAGGCCTTTCTTATATTGGATCAAATAGTTAAGCCCAAGTAACTTAGATATGCACTTATGTTGGATACAAGTATGCAATCTTTGTTCCAATGAATGCTTAATACTCTTATGGTCAGTTCTTATAATGAATTGGTTGTGCTCCATATAATGTCTCCACTGGGTGACGAGAAGAGAAATATAATAGAAGATAAAGATAGGGATGCTTAGGCCCTATTTTTGAGAAACAAAAAACCATATGCATAAGATCAATCACATTGGTCTTAAGTCCAAAATGTTAGTTGTATACTTTAGAGCACAAGTGTGACATGTACATCAAAACATTACTTTTAAATTAAAAAAGGAACCTTCTTTATTACATGGTACTTTTATAATATTTATAATTATTTGTTATACCTTAAACTATATTTTAAAGTCCCTAGTATACAGTCACAGTGTAGAGGAAATCATGAAGTGTTCATGATGGGGATTCTTATTGCATGTCCCTAGTCATAGTATTAATAGGAAAAGATATTGTTAATGTAGATAGACTAATACATATTAAACTTCTTGACAAAGTCAAGTAGTAATTGTCATAAGCTATAAGTATGTCGATGCTTGAAGTTAACATGTGGATGCTTGCTTGGGAAGTAATTTCATTAGAGATCTAGCATGAGATATTACATGGATACTTAACCTATGTCAATGAAAGTATCTCATCATAGCAGTGGTGCAATTATCCCTACTTGAGATCATTATCTTAAGTATGAAGTGATGTACTTCAACTCTAGTGCTTTTACTTCAAACTAGAAGTATAAATAGCTAGGAGATTGGGTATATCATGAGATACTTAAAGATAGGGTAGTGATCAATAGATAAAGGATGAACCACCTTAGATTATAGTATGGAGTTTTTCTCATAGTTCTAATATGTTATTTTTATTCGAGAATCTTTGTCTAAAGTAAAGTGCTAGTGTGAATGAGATTCACAATGGCATTTTAGGAATAAAGATAAAACTATTAGAGCCAATATATTAAGGACTTAATTAGAGATACTTAATTAAGCATTCAATTGACACAAGTCTACACTCAAACCTAAATGAGAAAGATAGTGAAAGAAGTTTATTACATAGTAACTATATATAAAAGGATTAAGTCAGACCACTTGACTTTTTGACACTTAGGTAGTCATGATGCATGGCTAAATGCCTTTCATAACTTGTACACATGAGAATTATTAATTGGAAATTAATTATGATTTAATGAGATTAAATTATAAGAATCCTAGTTAGAGTAGGATTCTAATTCATCGTGTACTATTAATGTCTCTTAGAATCCTATAGAGTCAAACACGTAAAAATTTTGAGATGAGAATCAAATTTATCAAATATTTAATGAAATGAGATGTCATTAAATATTAGGGAAATAAGAAAGAAAAATAAATGGACTTAGAGTTTAACAAATGTATCTAGCCTAAAATCAAGGTTAGATATATTGAGCTATAGAGGCCCAATTAGGGATTTTACTTTATTCTAATTTTTGGCAAACCTTCTAATGTTAAAAGGCCATCAAATTAGGTTTAGATTTGATTTTAATTAGGACCTAAAAGGGTCTCAATTGACTACTTAAGGTAGAGCCAAAATTCCATGCATAGAGGCTTAGTAAATGGGCTTTGTGCAAGATAAGTAAGAGCCTATTTATAGGGCTTCATTGAGGTAGTATGGGTTAATTTTTATTGAGATAAATATTATAATCTAAAAAAACTATTTAAATATAAATAGCCTAAAAAATTAGCCACCAATAGCCCTCTATTTTGCTCTTTGTGTTAACTCTTTTGAACTACAAGGAGACATTTTTCTTTCTTTTATTTCCAATCTAAAAAACCTTACTATCCTTTAGGTTTTTTGGGTTCTCTGTCATCTTTAAGTTCTTATATGGATACCTTCGGGTGTTCCTATAAGGATTACCATGGTTTGTAACAACTAAAATAGGTGAATAGAAAAAAAAGGGAGCTTTTTGCAAATAATGATAAAAATCTTCAAATGTTTTCTATTATTCATGTCTGTTTTCAAAACTTTTGGTGTCTTATCAATGCTCAAATTCCTTGAAACTTGAAGGAAACCAACAATTATATTAAAGCCTTGTTATAATTGAAATATTTGAAAATAGTTGAAAATTTGATTACAGTAATATATGTATATATA
>CANXYI011901001.1:0-12651 GCA_948208565.1 Hura crepitans | reverse complement strand
TTATATTCAAGGCCAATCATAAGCAATAATTCCAATCAAATGTGAGTCTAAACTCTAGCCCCAAAGGCACCATTTTAATCTCAATTTTAAGTCACATTTCACATTACAATTTAGGCCTTTTTCTAATTTCCCATCTAAGTATAAGTCTATAGTCCATATACATGCATTTAAGGTTTTATAATCATCATAAATATTTAAAATCCATGTTAACTTTAAATCAGTTAAACACTATGGATTTAAGTTCACAAAATGGCATGCAAATCAAGTTTGTCATAGGTTAAATGACAAAAATTTAAGTCACATTTCATAAGCCATATTTTTAGGTTCAAAGGCATATAAACCTAATCACATTTTCCCACTCTAATTGTCATGCATTTCAAGTTATTAAGCATGGTCTCAATACATGCATAGGTGCATCACCTATAACTCATACTTTATAGGCTATGTATCCCCAAATTTATAAGGAATTAAGCCACAATTTTCACTAATACCTAGCAAGCTTTCGGGTGCTTCTATATCTTGGGCTCACCATTATATTTCTAAGTTTCCAACCCTTAAGTCACATTAATGTATACCTTTTGGTCTTTAAAGTTCATTTAATAAAAAAATATAGCCACTATGACCCCTTAAGAAGGCCACCACCAGTGAAGGATTTAAGCACAAAATCACCATTTCCTTAATAACACATATATACACACAATTCCACTATATCATCCAATTTCATCACTCAATTTCTTTAATTTTTATTATTTAAACGCCTATTCAACCCATCCTAGGTCACTATCTAACCCCTAGAGGGCCTCATGACATGATAGAAATGCTTAAATTCACTTACAAAATCAAAGGAGCACTAAATCCCCTAAGCTAGCCTGCTCCCTAGTCACCAAACGGTGATTTCTTCCTCTCTCGTGACCCCTTTTTTGCACTCTAAATGCCACCAAAACCTCATAGACGTATACATACACATGTCAAGAATGTTTTAGGACCAAATTACAGCCAAAGAGACACAAAAATCACAAAAAAATAAAGCCAAAACTCACCTAAAGTCTGGTTCCAAACTAGTTATGTCCAGTCAATTTTGATGAATTTTTTACTCCCAAATGGCAAGTCCTTTTGCAGTGATTCTTTTTTTGTCAGTTCCCTAACACATCATAAAAAATTTTAGGAATTAAAATCACTTAATTTAGAGCTAAAATAAAGGACTTAGGGGGAGGCATTAGGAGCAATCCAGAAGAAAGAAGAAATTTTTTTTAACTTTAAATGGTGGAAATCCACTTGGCATGGACAAGTGCCCAAAGCTCATGGGCTAGACAGCTGGTAGGTTGCACGAGTAGGTCTTGTAGTCTTACGAACCATGTTAAAATGGCTCAATTTTAATTAAAATCTTAGAAATTCATTAAAATTCATATAGACCTTGAAAAATTGCACCATTTGTTTTAAAATTCATATTTTGATCTCAACTACATGCTCCCAAATTTTTACGACCAAATTCCACCAATAAGACAATTTTCAAATTGCCTTAATTTACGTGCCAACCTAAAAAATCACGAGATTTCATAAACGACCTCCATTTTTAAAATTTCTTTCACTAATGGATTCAAAATAATTTTTTAGCTTCAAGGTTCAATATTTTCATGTCTGTCTAAGCATTGGTCAAGTCAGTCTTGGCTCCAAATTTTTTTTTGCACATATGGGCAGCTTACAATGTAAAATGAATTATTTGTTCTACTAAATTTTTAAATTTTGACTTTTTTGTTAGTGTACAGCCCCTCAAAAGCTTCATGATCAATGCCACTACCTCGAGCTACATACAAGTGACTTGGTACCTCAAGCACACTTCCCAAACCTTATGGCACTATTTACGGAGCCTCGATGCAAAGACGTTATAGTTCTTCTCCTTTTAAGAAATTTCATCCTCAAAATTACTTGAAGTAAGTAGATGCGGATACTGGGCTTTCACAAGTTCCTTAAGCTCCGAAGTAGCCTCTTCAGTGTTGTGATGCCTCCATAACACCTTAACTAGCGGCACAAATTTATTCCTTAGCTGTCTGACCTCACTAGCCATAATTTGGATTAGTTCCTCTTCATAACTTAAATCAGGTTACACCAAATCACATGCGAGGGATCCGATTTATACCTCCTAAGCATAGAAATATGGAATACATCATGTATCTACTATAGCTTAAGTGGGAATGCTAGCCTATATGCCAGAGGTCTGACCCTCTTTGTAACCTCATAAGGCCCGATAAACCTGGGAATCAATTTCCCCTTTTTCCCAAACCTCAGTATCTTTTTCTGAGGAGAAACCATTAGGAACACCTTGTCGCCCACTGTATACTCAATATCTCTTTGCTTTAGGTTAGCATATGACTTCTGCCTGTCAATTACTGCCTGCAGCCTTTCTCTAACTATTTTCACTTTATCCTCTATAACTTTAATCAACTTAACACTAGAAATCTTACTTTCCCTAACTTCACTCTAGCATAGAGGAGTTCTGCATCGTCTGCCAAATAGTGCCTTATATGGTGCCATCTCTAAACTAGACTAATAACTATTATTATAGGCAAATTTTGGCAAAGATAGGTACTGATCCCAACTACTTTTAAACTCAATAGTATAGTCTCACAACATATCCTTAAGTATCTGTATCACCCTCTCTGACTGCCTGTCAGTTTAAGGATGAAATGCTATGTTGTAAACCAGTTTAGTGCCTAATGCCTCCTGTAGCTTTTTCTAAAATCTAGAAGTGAAGTGAGGATCTCTGTTAGAAATGATAGTCACTGGCACACCATGTAATTTGACTATCTCATGCACATATAGTCTAGCCAATTTTTATAAAGAGTAATCCATTTTGACAGGAATAAAGTATGTTGTCTTAGTCAGCCTATCCACTATTACCCATACAGTATCACACTTGCCTCTAGTCATAGGCAAACCTATCACGAAATCCATAGTCACTCATTCCCATTTCTATTTTGGTATTGCTATAAGATGCAACAATCCAGAAGGAACCTAGTGTTCCACCTTTACCTGCTGACATTTTAGTCACCAAGGAACATATTTTGCCATATCTCTCTTTATACCAGGCCACCAATACTAGGATTTCAAATCTAAGTACATCTTTGTGCTCCCTAGATGTATTGAGTAAAGAGCCTCATATGCCTTTCTGAATATCTATAATCTTAGGTCATATGTACTAGGTACACATAATTTGTTCTGATAATATAGACATCCATCATTTGTCAACTCAAATCCGATGGCCTTCCCCTCTTTAAACTTGCTTTTTATCTAAACTAGCTGATCATCTCTCATCTGAGCCTCTTTAATCTAGTGTTTAAAATCTAGTTTCACTTACAATTCAGCTAGTACAGCATCCTTTGAGGTATATTGCAATTTAGCATTCATAGCCTTTAATGCCACTATGAATTTCCCATTCAAGGCATCTGCCTCCACATTTGCTTTTCTTGGGTGGTAATAAATTAAATAATAATAATCTTTGATTAATTTTAACCACCCTCTCTATCTCAAGTTCAGCTTTTTCTGTGTGATGAGGTATTTCAAACTTTTATGATCTATATATACGTAGCTTTTCTCACCATATAGATAATAGCTCTAAATTTTTAAGGCAAAGAAAATATCAACTAGCTTCAAGTCATGAGTAGGATAATTTTTCTTATATGGCTTTAACTATCTTGAAGCATAAGCTACTACCTGTCCTTCTTGCATTAGCACATAGCCTCAACCATTCAACGAAGCATCACTATACACTATGAAGTCCTTACCCTATTTAGGTTGAACCAGGATAAGAGCCTTTGTCAACATCTACTTCAGCTGTTCAAAACTAGCTTGACACTGATCATCCAACTCAAATTTCACATTCTTTTTTATCAATCTGGTCAAAGGAGTGGCAATGATAGAAAACCCTTTTATGAACCTCCTATAATAAATTGCCAAACCAAGAAAACTTCTAATCTCAGTTACATTCCTCAGTGGTTCTTAATCTAACATAGCTTTTACCTTGCTAGGATCGACCTAATCCTATCTGCTAAAATTATGTGCCTAAAAAATGCAACTTCTTTTAGCCATAACTCACATTTACCGAGCTTGGCATACAACTGTCTCTCTCACAAGGTTTTTAATATAATTTTGAGGTGTCATTCAAGTTCTTCCTTATTTTTAGAATAAACCAAGATATCATCTATGAACATAACCACAAACTGATCCAGATAAGGTTGAAAAACCCTATTCATCAAGTCCATGAAGGCTGCTAGTGCATTATTGAGCCAAAATGGCATCACTAAAAACTTGTAATGCCTGTAATGGGTTCTAAAAGTAGTTTTAGGTATATAAACCTCCTAAATTCTCAGCTAATTATATCTAGATCTCAAGTCAATCTTAGAAAACTCACTGGCACCCCTCAACTGATCAAATAGGTCATCAATGCTAGGCAGTGGATATTTATTCTTAATAGTCACTCGATTCAGTTGCCTGTAGTCAATACATAATCTGAGTGACCTATCTTTTTTTTCACAAATAGTACAAGTGCACCCTAAGGAGATACACTAGGTCTAATAAAACCCTTTTCTAGCAGGTCTTGGAACTATACTTTCAATTCTCTGAACTTAGTAGGTGCCATTCGATAAGGAGCAATGGATATTAGAGCTATACCAAAGTATACCTCAATCTCAAAGTCAAGCTCTCTTTGAGGTGGTAAACTTGGCAACTCATTTGGAAAAATGTCAAGGAATTTAGATATAATAGGAATATGTTCCAGTTTAGAGTTAGAAGCATTCATGTCAATAGCATAAGCTAAGTATGCCTTATAACCCTTCTAAAGAAGTTTTTGTGCCTTGATAATGGAGATAAAGTTATTCAATAGACTTCTGTCACTATCCACTATCACTACCTATCCGTTTACAGTTTGAAGGGTCAATTTCTTATGTCTATAATTAATGAAGGCTTGATGCTTAGTCAGCTAATCCATTTCTAATATCACATCAAATTCATCAAAAGGCAAATCAATCAAATCAGTAGAGAAGCTGTATCCTTGAATAACTAGAGGACAATGCCTATATATCCTATTCATAGTAACACTTTATCCTATAGGATTGCTAACTCTAATGTCTACATCAACATGTTCAGGCTCTAGTCCCCTATTCTATGCTTGTATAGTGCATACATAGGAATGTGTAGAACTAAGGTTAATCAATGCTAAAATTGGAACATTAAATAAATAAAAGGTATTTGTAATGACATCTAGTGCTGCAGCCTCCTCTCTATCCCTCATGGTATACTATCTGCCTAAAGCATGAGCCTTTAACCTAGTACCCTGGTAAGTACTAGGCTACTTTCCTCAGTTTAACCTCTAACCTCTAGTTTGTGGTGCTATAATGGAAGTCTGTGCTTAAGCATTCTTTGCCTATCTCTAAGGACACTCTCATCTATAATGATCTCTAGCACCACAATGATAACACTCTCTTCTCCTACTAGCTAATCTACACTACCCCGAATGCTTCTTCTAGCATGTACTACAAGTAGGAGGCCTCTGTTTATTACCCCCTAAATTAGGTGTACTAGCAGCATGAGGAGGCAATCGAGATCTAATGGTAGATACTTATGCTGATCCCTAAGACTGAGTCTATCTTTGCCCCTGTTGCCCTAACTAAGACTACTGCCTAGACTAAGATTGTGATTATCCCTCTTTTTTCCACTTATTATCCCTTACATGTGCACTAGACTGCACTGTAAAGAACTGCCTCTTCCTCTAAAAGAAATCCTACTTCTCTTGCAACATCTCTTCCATGTCATAAGTAGATGCTACTAAGATTGCAAAGTCTTTCTCTCTAGGGTTCATTATCTACATCCTTAGTTCAACATTTAACCCCTTCAAGCACCTCTTGCACTTCTCTTCTTTTATGGGAATGAATTCCTTGGCATACTTTAAGAGTCTAGTGAAGTCCTTCTCATATTCAAAAACTATCCTCCTACCTTATTTTAGGTTAAGGAATTCCTATCTCCTCTTGTCCTTATAGGAGTCAGGTATGTATTTCTTCCTGAACTCTTTAAGGAAGAACTCCTAGGTTAGGTTAGCTAGTGCTTTCCTTCTTCTAATGGTATCCCACCAACTATAATCCTCTTCTTGCAACAAATACATAGTGTACTAAAAGTTCTCCTCTTTTGTGCACCTCAGCTACTCTAGGATTCTGAATGTCCTCTCTAGCTAGTATTCTACCCTAGTAGCATCATCCTCTCTCTTCCTCAGGAAATCTATAGCTCCTATTATTTTAGTCACTGAAGATATGTTTTCTATAATGGAGCTAATGGTAGAGGTGGTACTAGTGCTAATGGAGGAGATAGAGCAACAACAGCAGCAGTAGTGTGCTTTAATAGGTCCACTATCTACCATAGTAAAAGTAGGTGTAGTCTCTGCCTGTTATTGGCTAAGCACTTATGTCTGTGGCTGCTGTGTAGCATCACTGGGTTTGGGACCATTGCACTTACGTACTCTACTTAGTAACACTAAACCTAGGGCTCTAATACCACTAAATGTTACACCCTCTACAAGATTCTCGAGAGAACCTAATAAGTAGTGCACATATTCTTAGGTCACCCATTCTAGGATTGTACTACTATCTCATTCGTTTGACTATTACTAATGTCTATATGTTTTACCCATTTCATAACAAGCATGCCAAATTAATACACTAACAAGTCATTTCAGATTTTTTTAAGATCCGAAAGCATAACGGCTTTTTGGGACCTATCCCAAAAATTTAAAACTATATAAAAAACACTTTTATAATCAAATTACATCTCCTGGACCCATTTGGTCCCCTAATATCATCTTATCATTAGCCTAAGCACACAATAATCATAGGCCTCGGGCCACAAACATGCATAATCAATAGAGCCTTAGGCTCATATCATCATTATAGCAATTTTAAGCAAACATGCACAAACCTATAGTTTAAGTTATTTACAACATAATTTATATTTACATGCCATACTCATAAGTCTTGATTAAATAATTATAGCCCAATTCCCCACCTAAGTACATGGAGTGCAAAATGCTAAACAAAATTTATATTTTATCCTTGAGAGTTATCCTCTAATTGATTGACACAATTCATGAGGCTAGATTATTGTCTAGGTTACTTAAGCATCGAAACGGGCACATTGAGTATACAAGATACTCTATAGTGAATTTAAGCATGTCATATTATTTATCATACATTTATACTTAAATCAGGTTCATGGTTCAGTAATTTAAGTCAGTTTCAACAAATGAGTATCAAATTACTAAAATACCTTTATGGCATTTCTAAGTTATACAGGCTGTTTAATCACATTTTAATTATGTATGTTGACTATTTGCACTAATGGCATGCATCAATTTCATTTACTAAGTCATTTAGCAATTTAAGTGGAAAATTATCGAATTGCCCCCACAATGGGTTTCTATGTCATTTATACAGTTAATGGTGTTATGTTACATAATTCATCACATACATATCATTTTCAAGTTACATGCCATTTATTACATTAATTTAACTAGCTTGACTAGAAAGACATCACTAACAGACATTAGACCTACAGGGAAATAAAGTAGTGCAATGGCCCACTTTTTGGACCTCGACCGCTACACCGACCTGATGACATAGTCACAAGAGCTCAAATTATAATCTCTGTCTGCCCAATAGATTGGTCTATCCTAGATAGACTAGTGCAGTGGCCTCGTGGGACCTATACCATTGCACCATCATAATATTATAAATAGCACCATATGTGCAAAGTCATATAGGTGTCTATCCTAACAGACTAATACAGTAGCCCTGAATGGACTTCAACCATTGTACCGGCCTTGCCTAAAAAAAATCATACAGTGTAGCAGCTACTAAGTCCTTAAGTTAATTGCTTAACCCATGTAGTGGGTGTCTGACTAATGGGGCCAAGTAGCTCATTTTACATGCATTTACTGACTAAAGGTGTTTTTTTAACATGCAAGATTCAATGATAGTTAGTTACCAATTTTATCACATAGTTTATTTTTATCTCAGTCTGTTATAGCCACTTTTTGGCTCTATCGGGAGAAATCCTAAAACATATTTTAATTCTGAAGATGTTGAATCTCATGTTTCAATGTAATTTAAATTATCATGCAATTAATTTTCATAATTTCCATAATTCCTATCTAGTGATGTTTTTTATTCAAGGGTCAACTGGATAGTTACAGGTTGTTTCGACAACAAATTCAATGTTCATTTTTAGGACCAATTCAGGTCCAATCTCAACCCAGTTTTCACCATTTTATATCTTATAATCATTGGCCCGAAGCCAATGCTTTCTTAGGCTATATTCAAGGCTAATCATAGGTAATAATGCCATTCAAATGTGATTCTAAACTTTAGCCCCGAAGGCACCATTTTAATCTCAAATTCAAATCACATTTCACATCACAATTTAGGCCATTTTTTGATTTCCCATCTGAGTATAAGTCAAAATTTCATATACATGCCTTTAAGGTTTTATAATCATCATAAATATTTAAAATCCATGTCAACTTTAAATCAATTAAACACTATGGGTTTAAGTTCACAAAATGGCATGCAAATTAAGTTTATCATAGGTTAAATGACCAAAATTTAAGTCACATTTCATAGACCACATTTTTGGGTTCAAAGGCATATAAGTCTAATCACATTTTCCCACTCTAATTGTCATGCATTTCAAGTTATTAAGCATGGTCTCAATACATACATAGGTGTATCACCTATAACTCATACTTTATAGGCCATGTATCCCAAAATTTACTAGGAATTAAGCCATAATTTCACTAGTACCTAGCAAGCTTTCAAGTGCTTGCATATCTTAGGCTCACCATCATATTTCTAAGTCTCTAACCCTTAATTCATATTAATACATACCTTTGGTCCTTAAGAAGGTCACGGCCAGCAAAGGATTTAAGCAGAAAATCACCATTTCCTCAACAATACACAATTCCACTAGATCATCCACTTTTATCACTTAATTTCTCTAATTTTTATTATTTAAACACCTACTCAACCCATCTTAGGTCACTATTTAGCCCTTAGAGGGCCTTACAACATAATAGAAATGCTTAAATTCACTTATAAAATTAAAGCTACACTAAATCCCCCAAGCTAGCCTGCTGCTTAGTAACCTAACGGTGACTTCTTCCTTTCCCATGACCCATCTTTTGCACTTTAAATGCCACCAAAACCTCATAGACATATACATACACATGTCATGAATGTTTTAGGACCAAATTATAGGCAAAGAGACATAAAAATACAAAAAAAATGTCAAAACTCACCTAAACTCTGGTTTCGGATTGGTTCTATCCAGTTAACTTTATTGAATTTTTTCTCCCAAATGGTAAGTCCTTTTGTAGTGATTCTTTTTCCCTCAGTTCCCTAACAATCAAAGAAAATTTAGAACTAGAATAACTAAATTTGGAACTGAAATAAGGGACTTATGGCTGAATGAAGGAGGGGAGGCATCAGGAGCAATCCAAAAGAAAGAAGAAATTTTTTTTTGACTTTTAAATGGTGAAAATCCACTTGGATTGGATAAGTGCCTAAAGCTCATGGGCTGGACAGTTGGTAGGTGGCACGAGTAGGTCCTGTAGCCTCACAAACCTTATTAAAATGGCTCAATTTTAATCGAAACTTCAAAAATTCATTAAAATTCATACCGACATGAAAAAATTGCATCATTTATTTTTAAATTCTTATTTTGATCTCAACTACATGCTCCCAAATTTTTGCAGTTGAATTCCATCGATAAGATAGTTTTTAAATTGCCTCAGTTTACATGCCAACCTAAAAAATCATAAGATTTTATAAACGACCTCCGTTTCTAAAATTTCTTTCACTAATGGATTCAAAACAATTTTTAAGCTTTAGGGTTCAATATTTTCATGTCTGTTCGAGCACCAGTCAGGTCAGTCTCAGCTCAAAAAATTTTTATTGCAGGGATGAGTAGCTTACAGTGTAAAAGGAATTACTAGTTCTATTAAATTTTTAAATTTTGACTTTTTCATTAATTTATAGCCCCTCAAAGCTTTGTGATCAATGCCACTACCTCGAGCTATATACAAGTGACCTGGCACCTCGGGCATACTTCCCAGACCCTATGGCACTATTCACAGAGCCTCAATGCACAGGTGTTACATGAGACCTAGGATTCATTTTAAGATTTTAGAGAAAACTTCATAATGCTTTGGATCCTAGATTAAGTTTTAGTATGTCATTTCATTTAGAAACTGATGGATAGTCAAAGAGTAATTCATGTAATTCTTTGATACTTGAGTGAATTGATGTAGAAATATAAATATTATATGGTGCTTATGCTAAGCATGTTTGTTAGGTGCTCGAGGACATGCTAAGGAATTGTGCAATTGAATTCAATGGTAGCTGGGATTGCTATCTATCATTAGCAGAGTTTACTTACAATAACAGTCATCAAACAAGTCTTAGAATGGCTCTATATAAGGCACTATATCAGAGGATGTGTATAACACCTTTATGTTAGATTGAACTTTGTAAAACTAAACTTATAGGACCAAATTTGATTAAGGATGCAGAAGAGAGGGTTAAAGTAATTAGAGATATATTAAAAGCAACTTTTGATAGACAGAAGTCATATATTGATCTTTGATTAAAAGATTTTGAATTTGAAGTAGGAGATAAAGTATTTTTAAAAGTATCACAATGGAAGAAGGTTCTACATTTGTTTAAGAAAGGAAAATTAAGTATGAGGTTTATTAGTCTATACGAGGTGATAGAGCATGTGGGACTAGTAGCTTATAGACTAGCATTGCCACCAGAACTTCAGTAGATTCATGATGTATTCTATGTCTCAATGCTCAGAAGATATAAATCAGATCTGACTCATGTTCTATCAATGGGAGAAGTTAAAGTTAAGCCAAACTTATCCTATGATGAAGAACCTATTAGAATCATGGCCAGAGAGGTCAAGGAATTGAAAAATAAGACAATCCCACTGATGAAAGTTGCTCAGGAGCATTATGGCATAGAAGAAGTAGCTTGAGAGTCAGAAGCTCAAATGCACAAGTAGCACTCACAATTATTTGAATTAGGTTATGTCGAGGGTGACATTTATTTTAAGAGGGGAGGTCATGTAACAACCCAAAAATTTATCGATTTTATGAACAATACTTTCTTAGGATAAATAGTACTCCTGAGGCTTAATGTGTATTAAAGTTACTGGATGAAAGTATTAGCCATAAAATAATTTTAGGTAAAGTTTGAAATTAATCAGACTTCATTTGATTGGTTAAAAATGCAAAGAAAAATTTTTCTATAGTGTCTTGTTAATAATGACAAAGGGAAAGCTGAATCGAAAATAATTTTCAAAGTTGCTCAAAAAAATTTGAAAACTGTACGACTTTATATTCAAAAATTCCATTAAGTCTAATGGAATGAAAATTAGAATTTTCTCAGATCAACAAGTATTTTTTTGAATATCAGGCAGTGTAAAATTGATATTTTAATTCAGTTTTCTTTGATTTTTAAACCCTAATTTTTACAATAATTAGAGACCTAATTTGTGGTGCCCTTCACTCAATCCGTACACTAAATCCAAATGGGGGATGTATGCATGCAAAATGATATCTAGATCATTATCCAAAATCACTTAAAATTTAAATCTTTTATATAAGAAAACAATTCTTGACTTAAAAATGAAATAAAACATCAAAAACCTTTTGGCACATAAATCGAGGTAAATATTAGGGTCATCATGTCAAAAATCTCAAAGCATAATAGATGTATCAAGACACTTTCTTAAATTTTTATTTACTAAAAAATACTTCTATATAATCAATACATTTATCTCCAACTCAAATGGGTCCTCCTAACCCTCTAAATCACAATTTAAACACAACGAGCCTTAAGCTCTCCACAATTAACAATCTCACATATAATATCGTTAATCAACACACAACATGTGAGAAATAGAAAGTAAAATCCATAGTTAAAATATATGATAGAATAACCCACTGCAAAACATAGATTAGACCCAATCACTCTGGGATCACAAGAGCGCACTAACTATTTAAACATTACATTTACATCACAACACTATGACAAAAAATAGTACAAAAATACCCACATAAGGGTTATCTTCGTATCTCCTGATATGTAGAAGCTTTGGCACTAAGCTACTACCCTGTTACCTATGCATCATAAACAAGCAATGCACTAATCTTTCACTTAGTGGTGTAATCACTTCAACTTGTAAAAAGATTTATTATTACATTTCCATAATAGCACATGAGCCATATTTGATTTTAAAAGCACAAACATACATATTCAGAGTCTTATATGTAACCATTCATATTTCAAGCATAACCAAGCCTTTACATATCATACATGTCAAAAATCTCAATTATCATGTATTAATAATTTATAAGCTATAAAATACAACTTATAATAGCATGTAAACTAACATGCTAAAATCATAAATTGCAAGGAATATGATATATATGTTTTTCGATCATAATACCCTTATACACACATGGACTCATAATAACACATCATAAAGGTCCATATTCATGTTTTGAGTCATATTAACATATAATCACCATTTATCACCATAACAATGATA
>CANXYI011900977.1:0-10221 GCA_948208565.1 Hura crepitans | reverse complement strand
TGTCTATTTTAAGATTTTCTTTTTTTTCCATAATATGGCTAATAAAAGACATATATCTAAATATCTCATTCAATCTTATTCACAAATAACTTTATATAACTAAGTCCAAAATGGTCTTTTTGTAAAAATAAGAGTTAAAATTACACATAAAAACTTAATATATATTAAAATTGCAAATAAGGATGGTTAACCACTAACCATCAATTAAGCATACAAAAAATTGTGTCCAGGTCCATTAATCATAAATTTAGAATTTAAAAACCAAGTCCAAGTCCAATTGGATAGGTTAACACATTTTTGGACTTATGGTAAACTGAGTCCACAATTTTTTTACATCCCTAGTTTTGTCTAGAAAAAGGGTAAATTTGTAGAAGCCCAAATGGGTAGTTTGCCTTTTGTAGAAATGGCCATTTTGTCTATAAAATAGGCAAATTTTGCATTGTTTCATTTTTTTATGTTTTGTTATTTATTTTCTTAATTAATTTGATTTCATGTTTTATGTATTGGTTAATTTCAATATTTAATTTTATTTACTCAGTTACAATGTAATCTAGGAGATTTTCATGTAAATTTTATTTCTTTTTTTTTTGTCAAAATGTAACTTATGAATTTCTATGTAATTTTTTATTCCTTTTTTGGTTAAAATGTAATCTAGGTTATTTCCATGTAATTTTTATTTCTTTCTTGGGATAGAATATATTTAGTAAATTAACATGTATTACTTTTTATTTCCTTTTTTAGAATATTTTCTTGTATTTTCCATACATGTTGTAATTAGTAGAAAAATGATTTTACACATTCAAAAGGGGAAATAACTAAATTGTTTTCTATCAACCAATTAGTTTTTTTTATTAAAAAATGGTTTTTGATTTTATTTAAAAAAAAGTCACAATAACAAAAATATGTTCTGTAAAAAATGGCATGTGGGAACTAAAGTTTCTAAAAGAAATTAATAGCCTAGTTTAATTTATGAACAATTCCTATTTAAGGCATGTTTGCATATAATGTTATATGAATATGCAAGTTTATGTTCTTGTATGATCAAGTGTGCTCATTTTTAATGTCAAATATGTATTAGAGGGAGGATAAAATTATTGATTTAATCTTGATTTTATATTTACTTAAGGCATAAATAAGAGTAGGGTTTTGGACTAGTCTCTAGTATGGCTATACAAGGTATTTTCCATGTGTCAACTCTACCTACTTTGTGGTGCCTAACTCATACTTCAACTGATCATTAGAAATAATTTTAGATTCCTTGGAATACCTTTTCGTCTTTCAAAATTTGAGTGGTGCAAATTGAGTCAAATCTTTGGCCACCTTAAGTTGATTAGTCCTTGAAAGAAATAGACATGAACAATGGTGACTCTACTAGAGATATCATGAGACCATGCTATAAAAGTACCTCAAATTAATATAAAACCTCTATTTTAAAATCATAATTTTATCCTTTCTAAAAATTGCATTTCATGCTAGAGGCTTAGAATGAGTTAGGCATCCCTTTTTCCCCTTAGTGTCATTTTGAAGCATAGGTCCATTTTCGCCTAATTTAGAGGTGTGTTAAAGATGATACCCATTAAATCCAAGCCTTGTGCCTCTAAGGTATATCAAATGGTGAACTAATAAGTCATATGCTTATGAAGAGACATGCCCCTCATGGAGAAACCATGCTTGGATGACTATAACTTTCATGATCTAACCATAGACCATCTAATGACCAATACCAACTTCTATTAGGCTTCTATATAATTTGCATTTTTTTGCTATGTGGGCCTCTATTTGTGAGATATGTTCAGTTATCCTAAAATGTTGTTGAACCCATTAGGCCTATTTTATAACTAGGATGGCCTAAACACTACATTTTGGTTTGACTAAATATATCCAACATATATAGGCAAAATTTTAGACATGTGTCTTAAATATGAGTGCCATAATGATTTGTTATTCACTATTCATTATTCAAATTTGTCAAGACCCTTAATGTACCATAAGTAAGCCTATCTAGGAAAGACGATACATACCACATGTATGAGAGTTATAAGTTAGAAGGCTTATTACTTGTGTTTGTCTTTGTATTCACTAACATGTAACTTTTTCATTTTATATACACATGCATCGTGCAAAAATTGTAAACACCTATCATTCTCATATATGCATAGCTACATCTTGTAAAGATATGTTAACTTCTTATTTATGCATAGCATATACCTCATGTATCCCTATACTTATAATCATGTATTATATTAGTAATACCATGTATACATGATGCATGTATGACATATCATATGGATTTTTAAAAGTTCATTTGTGCATCAACTAGGTAGGTATAACATATACCATTAATATTATTACTTAGTATGGCATGTATTTATGCCTCAACATGCATCATTTGTCATATTGATCATCTTAGACTGACTATTTACATGGCATATATGATATAGATCATTAAAGTCCTACTAGAAACATCATGTATAAACATCTATAGTACATCACCATCACACAATTCTTGTACATTTTCATCTAGGGAACATGCACATGTATCATTAGAATTACTTTATCAATCTTGCACGCCACACACTTAGGCATATGTATAAAATGCATCCATGCATTCATGCATCATGATGCTTGGATCATATATCACAATACATACAAAGTAGAAATAAAAATCATGCATCATGTTAACTATTTATGTGTACAGATACTATAAATCATCCTTTACTCAAACTCTCCAAGGAAAAAACTCAACCTAGTACCCTTTAAAAGACCCCATTCCTAAATATGACACCAAGTAACAAGGACTTGTAGAGCATCAAAGCAATTCTCTAAAAAGCTATGGCTTTAGAGATAGAAGGAATCTGAGCTATGATTAGAGAAGAGCTCACCAAACAAGAACAACTGCAAGAGCAAGCATGAGAAATGGCCACCTAACCAAGCCTAACAACACTCCTTGCATATTTGCTAATTTAGAAAGGCATTTGCCTATAGTATTCAAGGAATTGAGGAGGAAGAACCTACTTCACTTGTTAACACTTAAGCATCAAACCAAACCACTTCAACTAAATCATTGCCATAACTTGCATTGTACCTATCATAATAGAACTGATCACCTCACCAATGAATGCAAGGATCTATGCCATGCTATCTAAGATCCCATATATGCTGGTATAATACCCTATAATGCCACAAAAATAATAATAAATAATGGAAAATATAAGAATAGTAGTAAAAGCTATTATTATAATTATAAAATAAATAATGGACTACACTGTAGTTTAAACTTGATGAGGTGTGGTTGTTAGATGGATGACAAGGAAGCAATCTTAGCCATCCATTCCACTTATACAAATAGATAGAGAACAATAAAAAGGAAAAGAAAACGACATTCATCTTTACCTCTCCACTACTCATCTAAATCAAAGGCTTTTCTTTATAGTTTGGTATATCCTCATCAAAGGTAAAGTGTTTCTACATTATTTACTCCTTTTCTCTTGATTGATGCAGTTTGTTGATGTTTTAAATTGGTTTATTTGTGTTTGGGGCTACTCCCATTGATGAAAAAAAAGAGGAGGGAAAAGGTTCAAGGCTAATACTGAAGGGCAATTATGAGATTAATGGCTATAATAAGTTCTATTGCATCCTATAATGATTATAGTGTATGTGCATAACCTTTTCCCTTATGGTTTTTGCTTTTAATTGATTAAAATTGAGATTTAAGGCTAATTTTCATGAATATTGAACTTCTAACAAATTTGATTGAATTTAATGTTAATTACTTGTGAATTGATGCAATTGGCATGTGCCATTTAATGATTCAACTATGTATAATGTGTAAAAATTGACTAAAATTGAGATTGCTACAAATTTAGGTTGAATTGGATGAATTTGGTGATGAATTTCCTATGAAAAACATTATAGAGTTATAGAAATAAGGAGACCATAATCATAACCCTTCAAGGTCATGCCCATAATGCAACACCCCGTAAACCTGAATAAGAGATGGCACACAACTAATTTGTAAACATACTTTACTAAAAACCTATATAAATTAAAAACTCTTTTAGGACCTTGTTTAACATGTAAACTCTTTAAAAATATGACTTAACAAAAACTACTTTGATGGTTATACTATTTAGGAAATCATCATGTCAAAAATTCGACAGCATAACAACTCTATTGGTGACACTATTCCCATTGTGAATGGTAACCTGCAAGAAAAACACTTCTATATGCTCAAACATCATATCTCAAATGACCATAATCCTCTTAATCATCTAGACATACACAACATCCATCTCAACTCAAAGTATACATAAAATAATAGCTATAACATACATATATACATACATACATACATATATATATACATCCATACAACTTCTTTAAAGAGTTACAAAAACAACTTAAAGACATGTTTAGGCCCAATCCCTTGTTAATTACATATGAGTGCCTTACCATGCTATACACATGATATATACAAAATAATACTAAAAGACAAAGCTCCTCTTGATATATACTATTGAATCTAAGTTTTCACTTTAATCTATACTTTAACCTATGCATCACAAAAACAAATAATGCTCTAAGCTTAGAGATCAGTGGTGTATCTAATATAATATGTTACATAAGCATACATGCAAATAGAAATTATAATGAAACTATGACATAATCACCCATTTATAGTGTAATAGCTCACTCACAAAATCCAATATCATCAAACAATGCAAAGTTATGCCATATCATTTATATACCTAAAAAGTAGTGTATGTTCAAAGTTAATATCATTCTATTAGTCATCATTTATTTATATAGCCCATTAACTTTTTTACCTATAACTAGTAGATAAGACCCTGAAACTGTATAACTAGATATTGGCCATAGAGGCCTCATTTATTATGCAATGGTCTAGATAAACCTCAAAATGGCTGCACCTATATAGGTATATGCAATGGCCCTAATAGACCTCATAGTAGTTGGACCTGCATAGGTATGTATAATGGCCCTAAATGACCTCATGAAGATTGTACCCACATAAGTATACGCAGTGGCCCTAATGGACCTCATGGCAACTGCACTCACATTGGTATGTGTAGTGGCCCTAATAGACCTTATGGCAGTTGCACTCACATAGATATGTGCAATTGCCCTAATGGACTTTACAATGGCTATATCCATATAGGTGTGTACAGTGACCCTAATGGACCTTATGACAGCTGTACTCGCATAAAAAGGCACAAAAGTACCTTAGCAACTATTAACTATCCCTAGTTGATCAATTAAACCTATTCAGACTAGGTTGTCATACTCTTATTAGCTATCACCATGTGTTATTTAGTTTCATATACATACATACATACATACATATATATATATATATATATATATATATATATATATAGTTTATTTATATTCCATTCATTATGCATCTTAAACATACAAGCATCTCATTATCACATATGTACATCACAATCTTTTCATTAAGTCATCTGTTATGTGCATGGTTCTTCATAGTTATACCATAAGCATATAAGTAAAAATATTTATCATAACAACCCATTTTCAATTCATCAAATGCCATTAATGATTTAGCCATGATCTATATCCTTTTTATAGGATTCCATTAAATAATTTAGCATGGTTCATGAACATTAATTAACCCCACATGATTTCTACCTATTCCAATTTATACTTTTAAGACATAATGTTCCCTATTTTACATTATAGTCCACATTCATCTTTACTTAATATGTTATCATGCAAACACATAAATCTCATTAATGTTCATAAACATACACATAATTCCCCTATATATCACATTCAGCCAATTCTACCTAAGCACATAAATGTCTTGGCCTATATCAATATCACACTTACTCATCTTTAATTTATCAATTCACTTTATTTACATATGCATTAACCATGATCCAATTACCATACATAATTATACATCAATTCATTAATTGACCATACATTAAATGCATTAATTTCACATTTTACACACACATAATTAATTGTAATCATAATATATTGGATATACTTAATTGGCTTTAAAAGATTCCTTTAAGCATTAAAAAGCCCTTTCTTTTCCTTTCTCTTTGTCTCTAGCCTCCCTCTCTGCAAACATACAACACATATATATTTAAAAATCCAAAATAAATTATATATTTTCCCAATCTTCAAATTGACTTAATAAAACTCCTATTGGCCTTAAAAGACACCTTAGAAAAATATAAAACCCTTTAGATAACCACTTGGTTGATTGGAGATTACTATTCACTCCAACTCTCTAATCCCTAATTCTTTAAATTGACTCTATATTTTTTGCTTCAGTCATTATAATTAAGCTATAAATCATCAATATAAGCCTTAGATATTGATTTAAGGTGTTTAAATAGAGGAAGAGAACAAAGAAAATGGTAAAGGAAGGATTAAGAAGCCGTCAAATTATTGAAGAGTTGGGAGAAGGTGAGGACTATTCAAATATTAACCAATTTAAGCCAATTGGACCCTTACATAGGTCCACCAATCCAAAGGTCAAAGTCCATTCATTAAAGATCCAAGGGCTTTTATTTTTCCCCATTCCATTTTCATACTTTTAAAATTTATTACTCTCATATAAAACCTCAATTACATCTTTTAGGGTCACATAAAATCACTTAAAATAAGACCTAAACAACCCATGCTCAAAAATTAAGGAAAGTCGAATTAAATCAATACTTAAATCTTCATTTGAATTTTAGAAAATACTTCTTGATATTCAAAAATTTCAAATCCAATACCAATGGCCTATTTGGAATATTTTAGTAAAAATACAATATTTTATAGTTTAGCTTTAACTAGGTTACTATTCACAAAATACTGCTAGAAAAACTTTACTTTTATTTCAAACCATCTTAATGACTTTATTTTTTATTCAAATTTTACCTATAATTGTATTACTAATAATACTTTTGTTCGATTGCATTAATGTAACCCCAGTCTTAGGAAATACTATTCATGTCTCAGGAAATACTATTCATAACCCCGGGATTCTCAAGCGTTATATTTCTTCCCATCTTAAAAGAATTTTGTCCTCAAATTTACCTAGTATAAATAGCTAGGGATATTGCTCCTTCATCTGAGCTTTGCTTTCCCATATAGCTTCTTCTAGGTTGTAATTGCCTCCATAGTACCTTCACCAGAGGCACTGTCTTGTTACATAACTCTTTTACCTCTCGAACCAAAATCTTTATTGCTTTTTTTCATATGACAAATCTAGTTGTATCTCTATTTCCTCAGTTGATAACACATGTGAAAGATTTGATTTGTATGTCCATAACATTAATACATAGAATACATCATGAATCTATTGTAGCCTTAAAGGTAAAGCTAGCTTATAGGTTACTAGTCCTACATGCTTAATTACCATGTATGGGCTAATAAACCTCAAACTTAACTTACCTTTCTTGCCAAATTGAAAGACTTTCTTCCATGGTGATACTTTGAGAAAAACCTTGTCACTAACTTCGTATTCTATATCCTTCTGCTTTATATCAGCATATAACTTCTTTCTATCTGGAGTAACCTTTAATTTGTTTTGATGATCTTATCTTTCTCTTTAACACCCTTGATCAAATATAGTCCAATAAGCTTGTTCTCACTTAGCTCACTCTAACAAAGAGGTGTTCTACACTTCCTCCCATATAGAGCTTTATAAGGTGCCATGCCCAAGCTCACTTAGTGATTATTGTTATAAGCAAACTCTACTAAAGAGAGATAGTGATCCCAACTCCCCTTAAACTCTATAGCATAACTTATGAGCATATCTTTTGGCACCTATCAAACATGTTTTCAATATAAGCACTATAAATAACTTGGTATCAAAGCCACTCAAGTATAGAAGGCTACTTAAATAACCCTTTCAAACTGGCTATTCATCTGTGGATGAAATGCCATGCTAAAGCTAAGTCAAATACCAAAGGCATTATACAGCTTCTTCTAGAATCTCAATGTGAACTTCAGGTCTTGATTAAATATGATAGAACATGGCACTCTATGCAACCTTACTATCTCATCTATATACAGCTCTACAAGCTTCTCTAAATAATAGTCTAACAACACTCATTTGAAATGAGCAATCTTAGTTAATCTATCAATAACCACCCATACTAAATCACACTTACTTTTAGTCATAGGTAGCCCAACCATAAAATCCATAGTTACTCTTTCCTATTTCCATTCTAATATTGTTCTAGGATGGAGCAATCCAAAAGGAACTTGATGTTTTAACTTAACTTGTTGACAAGTAAGGCATTTGGTCACAAACTTTACTACATCTATCTTTATACCATGCCACAAATAGAAGGGCTTTAGGTCTTAATACATCTTGGTGCTATCAATACGTACAGCATAAGGAGCATGATGTGCTTCATATAGAATCTGCTTCTTCACATCTTCCACATCTGGCACACATAAACAATCATAATGGTACAAATATCCATCTTCCTTAATCTTATACTCTGGGAACTTTCCCTCCTAGATGGGACCCATGATACTCACAAGCTTGCTATCCTCTTTTTGTGTATCCTTTACTTGCTAAAGAAGACTAGTTTTTACTTGAAAATTAGCCAATAAAGCTCCATCATCCATAAGATTCAACCTAACATTCATAGCTCTTATAGCTAACATGAACTTCCTACTCAAAGCATCAGCTACCACATTAGCCTTGTCTGGATTATAGTCAATAAAGCAATTATAATCCTTAATTAGCTCTAATAATCTATACTATCTCAAGTTCAACTCCTTTTACGTAGGAAGATATTTCAAGCTTTTATGGTTTATGTACACATTATATTTCTCTCTATAAAGATAATGCCTCAAAATCTTCAAGGTAAAAACTATAGTTTTAAGCTCCACATCATGTGTTAGGTAGTTCTTCACATATGTCTTTAATTGTCTCAAGGCATAGGCAATAACCTTGCCTTTTTACATCAGCACATATCCCAAGCTATTCAAGGATGCATCATTGTAGGTGATGAATCCTTCCCAAACACTAGTTGTGTAAAAATTGAAGCCTCTATCAATATGGCTTTTAACATGTCAAAGCTCTCCTAACATTTATCATCCCATATAAACTTAGAATTCCTACACAACATGTGAGTCATAGGTGCTATAATCATAGAAAAACCCTTGATAAAACACATATAATTGCCATCCAAACCTAGAAAACTTTTAATCTCTATCACATTCCTAGGTGGCTTCCAGTCTAAGGTCGTTTCTATCTTGCTTAGGTAAACCCTAATACCTTTTGCTGAAGCAATACATGCTAAGAAGACATTTCATTAAGTTAGAACTCACACTTGCTTAGCTTGGCATATAACTTCTCATCTCTCAAAGTCTACACGATAACTCTAGGATGCTACTTATAGTCCTCTTTGTTCTTAGAATAAACCAGAATATCATCTATGAAAACAACCATAAGTAGACTAGATAAGGTCTAAAGATTCTATTTATCAAGTTTATAAAAGCTACTTGAGCATTGGTAAACCTAAATGGTATTACTAAAAACTCATAATGCCTATATCTAGCATGGAAAGTTGCCTTTGCCACATCTACTTCCCTAACTCTTAGCTGATAACACCCCGATCTCAAATCAATCTTAGAGAAGACACTCACTCCTCTAATCTAATCAAATAGATCATCTATGCAAGGCAAAGGATACTTATTCTTAACTATAACTTTGTTTAGCTTTTTGTAGTCTATATATAATCTCAAAAAGCCATCATTTTTCTTCATAAGTAGAACTGGGGCTCCCCAAAGTGATACACTCAGTTTAATAAACCCCTTATCTAACAATTCTTGCAACTTTATTTTCAACTATTTTAACTCCATAAAGGTTATCCTATATGGAGCTATAGATACTAGAGCTATACCAAGATACACCTTAATCTGAAACTTAAAATCCCATGCTAGGGGTAAGCCAAGTAATTCATCTAGGAACACATCCACTACCTCTAACACTATGGGTATCTAACTTGCATCTAGATCTTCTTTCCATGCATTAAACACATAAGCCAAGTAGGCTATATGTAATGCCTAAAAATCCTAGCGTTGTGAATAGTACTTCTTAGGATATGAATAGTGTTTCTCAAGACTCGAGTCACAGATCGGAAGAGCGTCGTGTAGGGAAAGAGTGTAATCCGGAGTGTAGATCTCGGTGGTCGCCGTATCATTAAAAAAGGGGGG
>CANXYI011900841.1:0-20641 GCA_948208565.1 Hura crepitans | reverse complement strand
ATAGATGTAGGAGTTTTGAAAAAGGCCTCTATGCATAGATTAGGCTATAAATGGTGGTGAACAAGATTATTGAGTTTGACTATCTATTTATGGCAACATATATGGTGAAGGATATATTGAAAGAATAAAGGGAGAATTTATAGAATAAGATATCTTTCACTGCAAGATAGACTAGCTTAGCTCTAGAATTGAGCAAGAGACAAAAATGGAATCCAATTACTCCATCATCATAGAGAATAGTTTAGGCCTAATGATCTACGCAAACAAGGCAATTCAGACCATGTCAGTAGAGATTGGATTCCAGTGCACTAGTCTCTACAACTAGGAGTATAATCCCTACTTATCAAACATCTGGAAAGAGACATAGAGGAGTTTAGTGGAGAACCATTCCAAATGTATGTTATGCATGATGATCTACAAGGCATTATCAAAAGGATTTTTTTAGGAAGATGGATGACTCTACTCAGTTTTAGGCTTTATCACCAATCTTATCTAGAAGCCAGAGGGATAATAAGGGAGATCAAACTAGTGGTAGTTAGAGGCCTATACTAAAATCTAATCAAACAATAGAGGTTCGACCTCTGGCATAAAAGTATGCTATCTAGGCTCGAGAATATATGGACTCACCTAATGTTATTCTTGGTACATTCTATTTCTTTGATTTACCTATTGTGGCACTAATTGATTTGAGCTCCTCACATGCATATGTATGTACTACATTGCCTTGAGAGAGAGGATTAAAATTTGAATCTCATAGAAATTATGGTCAGTAATTTGATAGGACAACATGTGATTATTGATAGAGTATACAAGAATTGTCCATTGACTATCTAAGGATAGACTTTTCTTATGAATCTTATTGGTTTGCATTTCAATGATTTTGATGTCATTCTAGGTATGGATTGGTTATCTAGGTATCATGCTATGGTGGATTGTGGACAAGAGAGGCTTACTCCTCAGATTATAGATAGAGATGGAATATAGTTGTTGGTGAAAGAAAAGACATTTTGTCTAATGTTATTTCTGCAATAACAGTAAGATGCATGATTCAAAAGATTATGAAGCATATTTAGCACATGTGGTTAATATAAAAAAGGTGGAATAGGATATTAGTCAAATAGCAATAATAGTAGAGTTTTTTGTTGTCTTTCTAGATAAGTTGCTAGTAGTACCACTTAAGTGTGAGCTTGAATTTGCTATTGAAGTATATCTAGGCATGGACCAAGTTTCTATTGCCCTTTATGGAATGGCTCTTATTGAATTAAAAGAATTGAAAGTGTAGTTACAAGAGGTATTAGATAAAGGGTTTATTAGGCCTAGTGTTTCACTATGGGGTGTACTAGTGCTTTTTGAAAAGAACAAAGATGGTTCCCTAAGACTTTGTGTTGGGCACAAGTAGTTGAATAATGTGATGATCAATAATAAATACCCACTGCCTAAGATCGATGTCTTGTTTTATCAACTCAAAGGAGCTAGTGTATTTTGAAAGATTGACTTAAGATCTAGGTACTTTCAACTTCGGATAAGGGAGTCTAATGTGCCTAAAATAGCTTTTTACACTAGATATGAGCATTATCAATTTTTAGTGATGCCTTTTAAGTTAACTAATGCCCTAGCAATAGTCATGAATTTGATGAATCAAATATTGAGGCCATATTTGGATCACTTTGTTATTACATTCATTGATGATATTCTGGTGTAGTCTAAGACCAGAGATGATTATGAACATCAACTCAGGCTAGTATTATAGAAAATGAGAGAGAAGTAGCTTCATGCTAAAGTCAGCAACTACTACTTTTAGATGGATGAAGAAAAAATCTTTTGACATATTGCTTTAGTTGAAGGAATCAAGGTAGGCTGAAGTAAGATCATGGTTATAATGGAATGGAAATCCCTAAAAAATGTCATAGAGATTAAGAGTTTCTTAGTATTAGTTGAATATTATAAGTAGTTTTGTGAAATGATTTAATTATAGTGTGAAATTTTAGTGGGATGACAAGTGCTAAGACAATTTTAAAATATTAAAGGCCATATCAATATAAGCCCCTATTCTTACACTACTAGAACTAGGGAAAGACTTTGTTGTTTATGGTAATGCTTCTCACATTGTGCTCAATTTGTGTTAATGTAAGATGGCAAAGTAGTTACTTATGCATCTAGATAGTTAAATCCTTTTGAAAAGAATTATCTAACTCATGATCTAGAGTTAACTACCATTGTTTATGCCTTGAAGATATGGAGATATTATCTTTTAATGCATGAAACATTACATATATACAGATCATAAAAGTTTGAAATATCTTCCTACATAAAAGAAATTGAATATAAGACAAAAGAGGTGGATGGAATTGATCAAAGACTACAATTGTGTGATTGATTACCATCCAGGCAAGGTAAATACAGTAGTAGATGCATTGAGTCAGAGATTTTATGTACTTTGAAAGCAATGAATGTTTGATTGCTTAGTCAGAAAGATGGAGCATTTTTAATAGAATTACATATAAAACATAGGTTGATTCAATAGGTGAAAGAAGCTTAAAAGGATGATAATCAACTCATTCATGTAATGAGTTTGAATAATGATGGATAGCTTACTGAGTATGAGATTAAAGTAGATGGCTATTTGTATTATCATGGTAAGCTATGTGTGCCTAATATGGAGGACATCAAGTAGTAAATATTGCAAGAAGCTCAAAATTCACCATTTTCTATACTACCTGAGAGTATAAAGATACATCTTGATTTGAAGCCATATTACTTGTGGCTTAGAATGAATAAAGATGTAGTAGAGTATATGGTTAGATGTCTTACCTATGAATAAGTGAAAGCTAAACACTAAGTTCATTTTCAATGGCTTTAGCCTATAGTAATACTTTAGTGGAAATAAGAGAGAGTTACCCCGAATTTTGTGGTTGGGTTACCTTTGACCAGTGGCAAATATGATGCATTATAGGTAATTATGGATAGATTGACAAAGACATCACACTTCATTCCTATCAAAATGGATTATTCGCAAGAGAAACTTGCTCATCTATGCATAGATAAGATTAGGAGGTTACATGGAGTTCCAACATCCATCATATTAGATAGAGACCAAAGATTCATGATAAGATTTTGGAAAATATTTCATAATTCTCTTAGGAGTTGTGTTATTGATTTCAAAGTTAATTGGGATTAATACCTCTTATTGGTAAAATTTCCATATAATAATTGTCATCAAGCAAATGTTGGAATGGCACTATATAAAGCATTATATGGAAGAAAATGTGAAACTCTATTTTGTTTGAATAAAATGGTGAAAGTAAGTTAATAGGACCAGATTTGATAAAAGATTTAGAAGAAAAAGCTAAGATTATTAGAGATCGATTGAAAGTACCATTAGATAGATAGAAATCATATGTTGACATAAAAAAAACCAATTTTATATGAAGTGGGAGATAAGATTTTTCTTAAAGTGTCACCCTAGATGAAAGTATTAAGATTTGGCAAGAAAGGCAAACTGAGTGAAAGATTCATTGGTCCATATAAGATAATAGAAAATGGGTGACTAGTGGCATGCAAATTAGCATTGCCATTAGAGTTACACTAGATTCATGATTTTTCTTTATGTTTCCATGCTAAGGTAATATAGATTTGATCCTCATCACGTGATAGTAATAAAAGAAGTAGAAGTACATCTAAATCTTTCATACAAAGAAGAGCTAGTAAAAATTTTTGCATGTGAAGTAAAAAAATTGTGTAATGAAGTAGTACAATTAATAAAGGTGCTAGAAGGACATCATAACTCACAAAAAAAAACATGGGAAGGTAAGAAAAAAATGAAGGAGCAATATTCATATCTTTTTAACTAAGCAAATTTTTGGGGTGAAATTTCTTAAGAGGGAAAAAATGTAATGCTTATAAAATCTAGCTTTATAAATAGTACTTCTGGAGATATGATTAGGTTTCTCAAGTGGTAGGCCTACTAAAGTGACCAAGAGGGGAGTACTAGTCATAAAACATCAAAGGGCAAAATAAGGCATGAAGTAGAGGAATTAGAAATAGCCACCAAACTAGAAAATTATTTTAGGTCGATATCTAGTGGAATGTGACCTTAATTTAAGCTGTGATATAAAAAGGTAGGAATGTGCTCGGACTGGCCCAAAAATAGCAAATGCTAAAGGTAAAAAATTCTAACTAGTTTAATGGTGAAAAAATCATAATTTTCTAACATCGATAAGTATTTCTTTTAAATTTTGCATTTTTTAGATTAAAAAGTTAAACATGTATCGTTTGTCTTTTTAGAACAAACATCAAAGAGTCTCTTAATTGTGAAATTCTATAATTTTTGTCTTTGAAGAAGTAATTTTAGTGATCATAAACTTTAAGAACAAATTTTTAATAAATAAAGGAAAACCATGAAAAAACAAACCATTGGATCATAAAATGGTGAAACCGTGGCCATCCGTGTGTTTAATATAAATAAGTGGGCTAATGTAAGTGTGACACACATGATCAAGCATTCATCTTCTTCCTCTTACTTAGAAAGCTTATGCCACCTCCCACTAAAAATTGTTCTTCATTTTTCATTCAAACAACCCAAAAATCCAAGCAAAACCCCCAAAATGTATTTTTAAATTGATCTTTATTGGATCTATTTTCTTATTTTGCTATTTATTTCATGAGAAAATAGAGTTTCTATAGAAAATGAGAAGAAATCAAAGTTCGGGTTTTGAAAACACCAGGCCAAGGTAAGCATATTTTTAACGTTTTAATATTTTTCTATGATATTATTAGTTCCTGAAGTTACAATACATGTGTTATTTTTATGTTTCGATTTGTGTATATTTTTTTAGAATTTTTTTGTAACCAAATACATATAATAAAACATAGAGAAAAAAGGAAAGAGGCAAGCTAAAGGTAAAGAGAAGCAATAAAGTGGTATTCAAGACAAAGAGAAATCGCTTTGTGAGTGCATTCAATGAAATATGCATATACATTACATGTTTATGCATTTTTTGTTTAATAACCTATGATCAAAGTTGTAGTTTTAGTAGTTTGAATTGTCTTAAAATACTTATGAAGGTATAATAAGGTTTAATTTGTGCTAAATAAGTTAAAACAATTGAGAAATGATGATAAAATTGGCATGAGGATAAAATGTACACTTGATCAAATGTTATGAAATAAAAAGGCAAAATGGTAATTTTTACAATATAAGTAACATGTATAAGCGAGCATTGTTTGTATAATTAATTATGCTGGAATAATGTTTGATGGAAAAAGAATGCATTACATTGGAAATATGGTGCATTGTATGTCTTAAGCATGTATGCATTTTTGTGTGTACATGTATTGGTTGCATGTGTAATACAATGAAACAAAAGTTGCATTGTATGTATAATTGTGGTGTTAATTATAGATATGAAACATAAGTTTTAAATGAGAAATACATATGGAAAATAATGTTAACAATGAGTTAAAGAAAGATATGTCATTATACACCAAAGCAGACACATTTTATTCATTAATTTAGGCATTTTAAAAGCTTAAGTCATTATTCATTTGGTTGATTTTATGTGCTAGAAATTTTTAGGCCTTTAGGTTATTATAAGTCCTTATCATGTTATATAAACACATCCAAATAATATCACACTATTCTCATCAACTGCCATTATCCTTAACAACATTTACATATCCAATTTTCTACATGCATTTCTTAATTATCCAATCCTCTTATTTACATAACTATAAGCACCCTTCATGCCTATTTTCATTAAACCTCACAATTACCTATACAGACCAATAAACATGCTTTGTGGTTATTATATGCCAAAGCACACACATTTTATTTCTTTCAATCTCACACCATTATTAAGCTTGCTCTTAACTTATTAACATTTTTACATGACATTTTCATGTCACCCACACATGCACACATGTAAGCATCCTTAATACACCATTCGGCCATACCTTATTTTCACACACACATCCATTTCTCATGTATCATCCACATATCTATGCTAAACGTACTCACCATATTATACACACAAATTTATTACATGCAAATACACATATAACCACATAATGTAACATTTCTATACACATTCACACATGCATATACAAGGCATATACATGCTACATAACTCAAATTAATTTAAATTAACATACCTAAGGCTTCAATGCACCTTAAATC
The DNA here is from genome assembly GCA_948208565.1 of Hura crepitans. NCBI lineage: Eukaryota > Viridiplantae > Streptophyta > Magnoliopsida > Malpighiales > Euphorbiaceae > Hura > Hura crepitans. The sequence goes on along the minus strand of CANXYI011900841.1, from coordinate 14,466 downwards.
ATCTTTTTAAGACTTGAATTGCCCTTCCTCTAAAATTTCCTTTCCTTTTCCTACAAGCATAATAGAATATAGGGTTTGAAAATTTCTCAAAAATCTTATACACTTCTAAACTAAAATCTAACTACATGGATTTTCTTTGCACACTTAGGGTTACCCAAATATTAAATAAAAATTTGAAAAAGAACACTTATACTCACTTTGGGCACTATTTATCAAGTGCAAAAATCTTTAAAATTAAGTGATTTCCATGAAATTTATTAGTAGATTTAGCTTCAAGAGACCGTAGAGGCATAGATAGGTATAAAACTTGCCAGATTTTGCTCACTTTTGAGGGAAATATGAAAAAAAAGAAAGGGAAAAGATAGAGAGAAGGTGTCGAGAATGGGGGAGGAAGAAAAAGATTAAATGTGTTGGCACATGTGACCCCCCACAAAAGTGCCACATTTTATATTAAACTATGGACGGCTCAGATCGTGCCACGTGTTGATCTAATTTTCATTTTATGCTTCAAAATTTCAAATTAATTACTCAAAGTCTCCAAAATTTATGATTTTATTGCCAAAAATTCTCAAAAGTCCCAATTAGGGGACCTCTAAAATCTCGAGTCAAAAATCCAAAGGGAATTAGGTCAACTATTCACTCGTATAATTAAGAAATTCTAAATAAATATCAAATGACCTCAAAAAATTATAATTCCTTCACCATTAGATTATTTGGAATTTTTGAAATGCAGAATATGCTATTTTCAAGTTCATCTAGGCACATCCTAGGCCTTTCTTGACACCGTGCCAATTAAAGTCACTATTCACTAGTTCTCAACATAAAATGATTTATTGGTTCTACTAAATTTTAATTGTTTCATTTTCATCTTTTTATTGCCCACCGAATTTTTACGACTAGTATTTCCCCTTCGATCACCATACAATGCTTCGAATACTTTAAAGACACTATTTATGCCTTAAAAAGTACAAATTATAAAACCTATATTCTTGGGCATTATAGTACTACCATGAAAGGATATGTGTGCTAGATGTAGAAGAGCTGAGGAAGCAGATTTTGTAGGAAGCTCATAGTGCTCCTTATGCTATGTATCCTAGTAGCACTACGATGTATCAAGATTTGAAGTTGTCTTTTTAGTGGTTGGGTATGAAGAGATGTGTTAGAGTTTGTGACCATCTGCCTCACATGTCAGCAAGTGAAGGCTGAGCTTTAGTTTTGCTCTAGATTGCTCTATCTTATAGCAAATCCTAAGTAAAAGTGGAATAGGGTCACAATGGACTTTGTTCTTGGTTTATCTATGACAAATAGTAGATGTCATTTAGTTTGGGTCATGGTAAATCAGTTGAATAAGAAAACACATTTCATACCAGTTAGGATGGACCACTCTAGAGAAGCTTACAAAATTATACATTGATAAGATAGTCAGATTGTACGGGGTGCCTACTCTAATCATATCAAATTGAGACCCGAGGTTCACTTCAAGGTTTTGGAAGAAACTTCATAATCCCTTGGGCACTCGATTGAGTTTCAATATGGCATTTCATCCTCAAACTGATTGTCAATCTAAAAGAGTCATTCATGTAACTCTTAGTAGTTAAGTGAATTTGATGGTAAGTTATCTGTGTGATGTTCATGATAAGTGTGTTTATTTAGTGCTCAAGGATATGCTCATAAGTTGTGCTATAAAGTTCAAGAGAAGCTGGGATTATTACCTATCTTTAATTGAGTTTGCTTACAATAATAGTTTTCTAGCAAGCTTAAGAATGGCTACTTATGAAGCCCTCTATGGAAAGAAGTGCATAACACCTTTATGTTAGAATGAGCTTAGTGAGACCAAGTTAATAAGGCTAGATCTGATTAAGGATGTTGAAGAGAAAGTAAAGATTATTAAAGATAGAATGAAAGTAGCTTTAGATAGACAAAAGTGCTATGTTGATCTAAAGAGGAAAGACATTTAGTACGAAGTGCAAGATAAGGTGTCTCTAAATGTTTCTCCTTGGAAAAATGTTATGCAATTAGGCAAGAAAGGAAAGTTATGTCCGAGATTTATTGGTTCATATGAAGTGGCGAAATGTGTGGGGCCAATAGCTTATAGACTAGCTTTGCGTTCTAAGCTTCAGTAGATTCAAAAACACAATGGCCACTTGGGTGACATACCAAATTTTTTTTCACCTATTAAAAGCACTTTTATAGACATTCATTCCATTCAACCTCTATCTGGACCCTTCTGGTCCCTCAGTTAACATCAATAAACATCAAACATATATCAAAATCTCATACACATAAGGCCTCAGGCCCACAATTATCAATACCTTAAGCAACCCAAACAAATAAAACACCTGCTTATATACATCACATCTATGTTTTACATACATATAGAATAGCTCCTAAGCATGTTAACCCATACCTACAGAATTTACATGAGTTCTATTACTTAAGAAAACAACTCTATTTACCCTTCAACACTGGGATTGCTACACTACAAAATCACTGAGGCTGGTCTGCTTATCCTTACTACATGCCCAGTATAACACAGTTATGCTAAGTATAAAACTAATTGGTGAATTTAAACCATTTAAAACATGCCACATGTATTAACACACACAAGCAAACATAATACCATGGTTTAGATAATATGTGGGTGGCATTCCAAGTGTCTGATGTCATTCAAATGATATGCCATGTTTATCTCAAAATTACCAAAATGCCACTATTTCTTATTTGTTAAATTAATTATCATAAATTATCATCACCCATTCTAAACTTGTATTTTATTTTACTTTAATTCCATTTCATAAGCCCGACTAGCTAGATGAAACTTATAGACACTAGACTAAGAGGGAACTAAAAAGTGTGCACTGGCCCATATTTTGGTCCCCGACTTTTGCACTGGCCTCATACAGCCATAAGGATCAATCTATAAGATCCTTTTAAAAGGGAAAAATAATGAACAACTGTGCATAGGGAACAATCCATAGGCTTCTTAATGACAACTTAACATGTTAAAAGATTCATCTACGTTTACCCAACATATTAGTGTAGTGGCCCCTCTAGGGACCTTTGCTATTACACCAGCATAGTATGATATATAACGAGAGATGTGAGTAATATAGTGTTTTACCTTATAAACTAGTGCAGTGGCTCAATTATAAACCTTGGTCACTATACTAGCCTAGTTTGATACACAAATAGTCTAGCAGCTGCTAATCCCTAAGTTGATTAGTTAACCCATCTAATGGGTGTCTAACTTATAGGCCATCTGACTTCATTTTAAGTTTATTTCTTTATTAATTATCTTTTTATAATAATCCAAGTTGAAAATAGATAGTTAAAATTTTTACCAGATGGTCAATTTTTGACATGTACAGTTACAGGTCATTTTTAGCCTAACCGGACAATTACGGTTCAATTTTTTTAAGTATTTTAAAACATTTCCATAAGGAAAATTAAAGTCATATTAAATCTAGCCTAATCCATTATTTTGGCTTATTTTAACACAGGCTAAGCATTCATTTTAAACATAGTCCCAGACGTCATTTTTTTATGGCATAGTTATGGGGTAATTTTTCAATTTTGTGGTGGCCATTTTATGTCATTTTCAAGCCAATTTTCACTGCCACTTGCACTCATTATCATACATTTTCATAGGCTTAAAATCCAAGCTCATTTATGTATATCAAATTGCCACATAAATGGCTTCCGTTTCATTGCCCATAAACAATACAAATGGTCTCAAAGTAAAGTACCATTTTCATGCCTAAGGTAGTTCATTTTAAAGCCATATTTACCTAGCTATTACAAGCTAATTTCAAGTCCCCTTTTTAACCATTTTCTAACCTTAAAAGGTATCCAATATTATAAACATTTCATGCCTCATTAGTCATGCATTTAACTTATTTCATGCCATATGGATATTAAACAATCATGCTATTTATGCCATGCCAAATAGGCACTTACATATGTCATGCCATACCTCTTTTTCTCATGCAATTCTTCCCTTGCAAACCTCTCAGCCAATTCCTCCAAATTGCCATACACATGCTTTTAAATACATTCAAGTGCACATATGCCTACTTTAACATCACACAAGGAAGTTCACACACACAATGCCATTGCCATGTAAATTAGGCCATTATACCCCTTAATTATGCCTTAGCCTCACTAAACATGCACATACGCAAGCTTTATTCATCAAGTTCTTCACTAACACCTAAAATGTCATCACTAACAAGTTCATTACCACACAAATATGCCAAGCATACATGCCATACAACTAGCCTACACACTAAGGCACCTCTCGACCTAATAAGTCCTCACATCCATGCTCAACAATCTCACCACATACATATATATTTCATGTATCTTTCATGTCCTATACCTTAGAAGTGATTCCAAATCTCCATAACAAGCCATACACACATGCACACCTTTGCACAAACCTTTCAGCTAAATAGGGACTAAGGCCCTCCATGTACTCTTTTCATCAAATCAACATTATAATCTTGCATTTCATACATAATTAACCTAAATATATGCCTAAATCACCATTGCACACACTTTAGCTAAGTTCATCACTATTTCTATACACAATATCCACACACAAGCCATGATAAATGTCCAAGGCATAAGTTAAAAGCTATAAATATACATACCTCACTACAAAGGGAATGATTTCTTCACATTAAGCTTGAAAGAAAGCTAAACACCCTTTACTGTACATTAACTCCCATTCACACCAATTCAAAAATCCATAAAAAATACACAAGTCTCTAAACCAAATTTCAAGCATATAAGCATTCTTAGAATCACCAAATCCTCTAGGGAATAAATTAAAAAAGGGTTGAATTACTAATATATAAGAAGTTGCCCTTTTAGCCCATTTTGATGTACACTTGCTAAAACTTGAATTTTCTTGAACTTTAGGCACTCCTATGGCTTTCAACTCATTTAAAAATAAATTGAAAACATAAACTAAGGGATTTTTTTGTGGCAATTAGCAAAGGAAAATCTTGCAAGAAAAAGGAAAAATGGTGGAAGTAAAGTGAGAATGGCGTCGGGACAAAGAGAAGAGGAAGAAGGAGGAGAAGTGGGATGGTGAGTGGGTAAGGCCATGTAGCCACTTAGGCATCAAATAAAACCTTATATATTGTGTGAGGTAGCATAGGTGGGGCCACATGTCACCCGAGCCTCCTGAAATAGCTCGATTTTGATAGAAACTTCAGGGAATTTTTAGAAAGCACATAGACCTCTAAAAATCATCACATTTATTTTAAAAATCCCCAATTCCACTAATAGGATAGTTAACCAACTGCTTACATCTACATGCAAAACATTAAAATTATGAAAATTTGCAAATGCCCTCAAAATTTGAAAATTTTTTCACCAATGGACATGGGAATTTTTAACCTTTATGGTATGGCATTTTTAGGTTTGTTCGGGCACATCCTAGGTCATTCCCAGATTGACTTTATCTGAGCCTATGGCCTACTAGATTACAGCCTAAAATAATTTATTAGTTCTGTAAAATATTTAAATTAAGTCATTTCATCATTTTATAGCCCCTTGAAGTTTCATGACTAGTACCCTTAAAGTCATGTGAAGGTGACTCGACACTTTAGGAACACATTTCGGCCTCAGTGGAACTATTTGTAGAGCCTCGACTTATAGGCATTACAAAGAGATTATATCAGACTAGTTTTATGAAGAGGAACGTATGAGGATTCTATCAATAAAGGTGAAGAAACTAAGGAATACGACTGTACCACTAGTAAAAGTACGCTAAACACACTATAGCATAGAAGAAGCTATATGCAAGATAGAAGCTCAGATGAGAGAGCAATATCCATAGCTACGCAAACTAGGAAATTTTAGGGATGAAATTTTGTTTATGAGGAGAAAAAAATGTAAAACCCAAAAATATCTCAGTGTTATGAATAAATCTTCAAGGGGAGTGAATAGTGTTTTCTTGAGGCCAGGAGCACTAATCCTACAAAATTGAAGTATTAATTATAGCATAATTTTGGGTGAAATTTGAAGTTAAAACAAAGTCATTTAGGTGGTTAAAAATGATAGTTAATTTTTACGACAGTGTCATGTGAATAGTGACATAGTTTTAACTGAACTGTAAAAATATTCAAAAGTTACTCAGAAGTTTTTTAGGATTAGTACAACCTAATACTCAAATATTCAAAATAGCTCATTAGCATAGGAATTGGAATTTTTAGAGTTCAAGAAGTATTTTCACTAAAATCGAGAAAAGTAATATAATGGTATTTTATTCGATCTTTCTTATTTTAGGGCCATAATTAGTGGATTTTAAAGGAGTTAAATTGATGTTAATTGAGGCTAATTGAGGTGAATTGGAGTGGAAATAAGGGAGGAAAAATAAGATGACTAAAAAGGAATTTTGCCTAAGCTATATAAGGGTCAAAATACATTATTTTTTGTCAAATGGTGAATTGTGTTTCATCCCTTTCCTCTCATTTCTTAGCCCACACCTTCCTCATCCATGGAAGAGTGATTTTTCTTCCTTCCTCCACCTAAATTCTCCCTAATTTCTCACACCCAATAAAAAGCACTAAGCCTCTATGACCCATAAAAGCTATTAAAAGTGGTATATCGCAAAAAAATTAAAGGATTTGCTCAGTTTTTGGGTTTAGATGAATAGTGACCATTTTTTGTCTAATTAATTTTTTGAGTTCTAATATTTTCCCATGTTCTATAGGTGCCTACGGGTTTGTTTATGTGGTCAATTTTAATTTTTGAACCATATTTCATTTTATACAATTTTTATGAAATCAAATATGTAATAAGCAATTGACTCGAGCAAAAATCAAAAGGATAAGGGAAAGAAAAAGGCATGAGTGAGCTCATAATCATCTTTTAGATTCATAGTATCTGTAATTATAGAAAATTAAAGTGTATGTATGTGTATGTTTAATATTTGAGTGTTTTAAAATGCCAAAAATGAGCATTAATGCATTAAATGTTTTAAGTGGACTAATTGATATGTATATGATGTCTTAAGTGCATTGATATGCATGGTAGATGCATATGGGTGATTTGGCTAAATGGCCTAAGTAAGAAATGTGTGTATGTGAATTGAGTATTATGTATATATCTTCAGATATTAATATATATAACAACGACAATTGACCTAATGCATAACATATTAAATGTTGAATGTTGCTAAATGCACGTAAAGTTTCTATGATGAGAGACGGTTAAATGGGTAAAGGGCATGAAATATATGTTTTATGATACATTATGATCTGTGTTAGCATGTATGTATAAATGCTATCATGCCTGTACATGAGTTAATGAGTTAATGCATGGTGAATGATAAATGAGCATTTTGTGTATCTATATATATGATATAGCCAAATGGCCTATGAGATTCAATATTGGTACGTTATTGGTTTATACATGCCTAATAAGTTAGATTCATATGTATGTGATATATGTCAAGCATTATGGTCAAAATGTATATGATGGAATAATGTATGGTTTTTTATGAAAATCATTTCCTTATATAGTTATGCTAATTATGAGATGATATACATAGGTATGATTATATTGATCTTTTAAGTGAAGAGAATCACGTTATGTAGTTTCTACAGATGAGTATATTAAGTTTATTTGATATATGTTTAAAAATGGATATGATAAACATTATGGAAGCATAAAAGATATTGCTTCCTAGTTTATCATCTGTTGCCTTATCCAATTATGTAAAATTTACTTAAACTACTTAAGTATGATGAAACCAATAATAAATTAGTGATTAGCCCATATTAGTTAATAACCTAGATTTCATAGGTTGACCAGTCAATTAAGGGTTTAATAGTTACTAGGACACTTTAATGTCTTTTAATAATCTTCAGGTCTGGTAATGACCTACGAGTCTAGATTATGACCATTTGGTCCAATAATGACCTTCAAGTTCGGTAATAACCTTTGGGTATTGTTTGGGAACCTTTATTGCTTTAATAGCCTAGGTGGCCTGGTATCCCCATTATCCAATACAGATAATTTAAATATGGGCTATTAATTATGTAAATGTAGTAATTTCCTACCTAATATGATATTTGATTATGATTATGCTTGAATATGTTTATTATGATGAATGTATATATATTTATATATATATATATATATATATATATATATATATATATGAAGTTAATGAATATGAGTATTGATCTATGACCTACACTTTGACAATGAACTAAGAAATAGCTTCAAATTGTCATGTAACATGTAATATGGAATTGGACTTAAATTATACCTTAAGGGCTAGAGTTTAGACTCAAAATGGAATGGCATTTATGCCTATGTTTTGGCCTAGAAATGTATAAACTTCGAGCCTATGAATGCATTGAATGAGATGTTGAAAACTGCACTAAAATTGGACCTAAGATGGTCCCAGAAATAAACCTTGAAAAGTGGTTAAAAGGACCTATAATTGTCTAGTTGACCTTTACCTGAATGAAAAATGTCACTGCATAGAATGTATTAAATACATGGAAACAAATGACGTGATAAATTAAAGCATATTGAATGATGAATTTAGACAGTTTTAGAATCTTGAAATACTTCTGAATTATTACCTGATAGTGCAAAAAGGGTTATGCCAGATGGATAAAAAAATACAAAGTATCTAATAAAATTTTTAACTAACTATTATTAAAACTTAAATATTATCATAACATGTTTGGTTAATGAATAAAATTAAAATGAGGTACTTGGCCTAGTATTTAGACACCCACTAAATGGGTTAATCGATCAACATAGGGTTTTAGCATCTACTAGTTGTCTGATGTTCATGCAATGATATTCATTATGACTGCAGAGGCTTACATGCTAATCTCCAGTATGTTAGACAGTTGTTGAGATTATTTATGGTTCGGGAGACCTACAGGCTGATCTCTATTATGTCACATACCTGATGATGATTTATTATGGCTAGAGAGGCCTACAGGTTGATCTCCATTATGTCACATATCTGTATGATTTTATTATTGCTGGGGAGGCCTACGGGCTGATCACCATTATGTCACATAGATTGATGTATTCATTTGTTGCTAGAGAGGCTTCGGGCTGATCTCTATGATGTCACACATGCCGGTGCAGTGACTGAGGTCCAAAATAGGGACTACTGCACCAGTTTATTCCCTATAAGTCTAATATTTGTAAGCATCAACTTTCTAGTTGGGCTAGTGAATTGAATTAAGTAAATAATCAATATGATAATGAAAATAAAATTAAGCATAATTGGATAATATTTTTCTAAATAAATTGATGAAATACAGACGTAGGGCTATTTTGCTAATTTTATGCATATGTTATTAAATGGAATGATTAGTGCAAAATATACATGTAATGAATATTAATAACTATCCTAAATGATTTATGTGAGTTAAAAATATTACTTTATGACATATAAATGCCTTATGGGTATTTTGGTAATTTGGCACTATAATGTTTAAATTGAATTAAAGGATTTGGCAAGAATAATTGGACTGGACATGTATGAAAATATATGATGACAAGATTTAAATGCTTTAAGTTCAACACTGAGTATCTCATATACTCAGTGTACCTATTTTTGATTCACAGGTACCAAGATTAGGGACATCACCTCATAAAGCGTGTAGTGGAGTTCAAAGCTCACTTTTGAGTAGATTGATCATGTATAGATGTATGGTCTTTACACATTATGTACTTAGGTGGGGAATATGTAGTAAATTGTGTAATTAGGTTTTATAAATGTAATGTATCTAAGTATGTGTAAACTAATTTAGTTAATTTAAATAAAATTGTGTTTTGTGAATACATGTTTAGTAATGATGCATGATAATGATATAAGTCTGAGGCCTGTGATTGTTATGACAAAGATGATCTTAATAGGATTATATCTAGGGGACTAAAAGGGTCTAAGAGATGTGATATATGATATAGAAGTGTTTACAAGTGGTAATGAATTTTAGGATAGTGACCTGGGCAACCGTTATGCTGTCAAATTTTTAGGTAATATCGGATTGTGTTGAATTCCTTCTATAATAGCTAAAACATGATAATATAAACTTAAATGGATTATAGGAACTGTAACAACCCAAAAATTTGACTCTCATGAATAGTACTTTCTAGGATGAATAGTGCCTCCTAAGACCTAAGTTGCACTAGGCATACCAATGGGAAGTATTAATTACAAGAGAATTTTAAGCAAAGTTTGAAGCTAATCCTATGTTGTTCAGATGCTTAAAAACTGTAATTAAGATTTATGATAGTGTTCTCTAAATAGTGCCGCATGCAAAGTTGAATCGCAAAAGAAATTAAAAATTGCTCAAAATAATCCTAAAAAATTACAACTTGATACTTAAATATTCCGAATAGTCCAATTGCTTTGGAATTAGAATTTTCTGAGTTTGAGAACTATTTTTTACACAATTTTTAAGATAAAAAATATGTTAACTTTTCAGGTTATTGTCAGAATTTGGGCATAAGATTTTGAGAGGATTTAGGGCTTGGATTTATGGAATTTTAAGAATAAGAATCGAGGAAAACTGACTTTTCTATCAATTATAATAATTTTTTGATGGAAGGAAAATTTATTTTTGTAGAAAGTATCCATAGAGGAAACTTATCCTCATCTCACATACACCACACAAATCCTCCTCTCCTACTCTCCACTCTAATTTTGCCACCCCTCTCCCTCTCACTTTCTTTATGTCATTTCTCTCTCCTCGGAGGGACCCATAGTTCAAGGTTACACCCAAAATGATGAACATTTTGAGATGAGTCCATAGACACAAAAATCATCCAAAATGGTGAAGTATTTAAGGCAAAAAATAGAAAAGAAAACTAAAGTGAGTAGTAACTTTCTCTCCCTCAGGTTTTCTTTTTCTACAAATTTTATTTTTCATGGGTTCTTAGGATAATGTAGAGCATGTATCTAGGCTCGAAATATTTTTCCAACTTCTAGATTATTTTATATTATTTATTAAAGTTTGTACCCTTTTTGTATTCATAAAAGAAATGATGACTCAAGCCTCCCGAGGCAAGGAGAAGGCATGAGCCAACTTCGAAGGTCCTGTATAACCTTAATCGGTATGTGTAATCACTTAAATTTAAGTGAAATGGCATGAATATTAATTATGGTGTATAGACATAAATATAGAGATAAAAACATTATGATGATGATTTATGGCTAGTTGTTTAGTCTATTTGTTATGCATTTGATGAGAATTATGCTCTATAAGTATTATAATATGTGTGATTGAATTAGTGTTGAACATTGCTTGGTTTGGGTTTGAAAATGGATGGATTTTTTTGCAAAAATCATAGAAATTTACATGTTTGCTGCTAAAAATGAGGCCGCATAACCATGACCTTCTAGTAGGTCACACCCGTGACCCCTTCAAGCCAAAATACAAGTTTCTAGAGTTTTAAGAGTGGCACAACCAAGACCTAGAAATGGTCATGACTGTGACCAATTTCTATGACTGTTGACCACATATTTTTTTTCTTCATAACTTTTTCAATTCTTAACAAAATTTCAAACCGTTGTCAACTAGATTTTTGTCATGATATTGATAGTATTTTGACCATCATTTGGGCACATTTTTATGAGTTTATTAGAGGGTTTTAAGACTTGAACTATAGTTCTATATTCTTGAACATTTAGGTTGAAAACTCTAGGATGTTAATGGAAGTCATGTTGTACCTCATATACCATGAGCATGTGAATGAACCTTGATCTTAAGTCTAATATTTTTTAGTATCTTATGATGTCCTTATGTAATTATAAAAATTGTTATAGCTATAAGTGATCACATGTTGTCATTATCTATATTTGAGCCTAAGTTGGTCATGTTATGTGTAATGTAATATATATATATATATATATATATATATATATATATATGGGCATAAGTGCTAATGTACAAAATGGCCTATGAGATAAATGAATGTGACATGATGGTGTGAAATGTATAATTATTATAAATAACACAATATAATGAGTTAAATGATGCCCATATTGCTAGACAACCAATTTGGATTGGTTGATCGATGAACTTAGATATTAGCAACTGCTAATGTACCTTCAGGCATGATACTGTGAGCCTTTAGCCATGATACCATGAGCCTTTAAGCATGATACCATAAGCCTTTAGGTATGATACTATAAGCCTTCAGGCATGATACCGTGAATTAGCTATCTAGTCTTTGTTAGTTGTCTTATGGATGTAGGCATCACTTAAATGATTAAAATGGCTTAAAAAAGAATAGATTGAGATTGTATATTAATTGGCATTAATATGTGACCTATGGACATAATGTGATAAAATGACTCAAAAACTTTTCTTAAGATGCTTCAATGTGTTTATTATCACTGGTATGACTATTTGTTTTGATTATATGTGTATACATTTTAAAATACTAATATGGAAAGTATTAGTTGCATATTGCCACTTACGACCGAAAAAATAGATATATCATTATCCTTTTTGATATATGAGTTTAGTATGGTATTTACTGTGCCTTATGGCCTAAAAATGGCTATTACATGGTAATTGTGATTTTGGCATATTCGGGGATTAGTAATTATGACCTTATGTATGTGATACATTATGCCAATAATATGGTGGTTATTTAATGTTATATAATGCCTTGATAAATGTGCCATCAAATGCATTTTTTGTACTTGTAATATGCATGTTAGCATATAAGACAATATATATGCATGAATATAGTTCAAAAACTAAAAATATTATATGTTACATATAAATCATGGAAATTGCATATTGTGATTCTTTAAAACCTGAAATGGTTTATGAACATATATGACATGTTATAAGTTGTCTTTTTACAAGTTAAAGTGATTACACTACTAAGTGAAAGCTTAGCGCATTACTTGTTTGCAATGCATAGGTAACAAGGCAGCAGATTAAAGCTGAAGCTTTTAAAATCAGGAGAGATGAAGATGACCCCTATGTAAGTATTTTTGTATTTCTTTTGTAATAGCAGTGATGATGTAAATGTAATGGTTATAGTCAGTGTGCTCTTGTGATCTCGGAGGGATTAAGTCTAATTTGCATTTTGTAGCGAGGTTTTGTATTAAATATTTTAACTGTGCATTTTACTTACTATTTCTCACATGCTATGTGATGATTAATAAGTTGCATGTGAGAATGTTATTTGTGAGAGCCTGAGGCTCATTGTGTATTATGTTGATTTGGAGGGTCAGAAGGACCTATGTGAGTTAGTGATATATGTTTTGATTATATAGAAGTGTTTTTGAGTAGGGTAAAACTTTGGAAAAGTGTCTCGATACAGCCATTATACTACAAAATTTTCAACATGATGACCCTAATGTTTACCTTGGTTTATGTGCAAAAAAGGATTTCAATGTTTTATTACATTTCTAAGTATAGAAAAATGTTTTCTTATATAAAAGTTTTAAATCATACGTGATTTTAGATAATAGAACTAGATATCATTTTACATGCATCCATTCTCTATTTGGGTCCAGTGTACAGATCAAGCAGAGGACATTATACTTAGTGGTATCAGAGCTCTGGTTGGGGTTTCCTTTAGGCCCATGGGCTACATAAAAGCATACTGGGAGTTGTAGTACATTTGTATCAAATACTGTTAAACATTTGGCTATTATCTATTTCTTTTGCCTTTAAGTATGGGACATGAGTAGTAGCGCTATGCCTACGCAGGTAAAAGGAGTAAAAAGTTATGCTTCTTCAACCTTTGGACAAAGGGATGCATAACCCAAGTATGTGACCCCTAGTGATGCTAGGCATGCTATTCCTGGATAGCAAGGTCTACCTATATGGTTACAGACGATGCTAGAGTTTGTTAGGCAAGCTACTATAGCTGCTATGATAGCAGCTACTACTGCAGCTAATGCACAATTTATTCTACCTTAGTGCCATAGGAATAGTCAGCATTTCAGAGGACATATAAGGTGAGATTTTTTAAGAATAGGGCTGAGTTCTTCAAGGGAGAAGAATCATATTAGTCCAGTAGAGCTGAGTATTGGCTAGATCAGATAGTTAATATTATGTATTAGTTGAGATGCCGACAAGATGAGTATGCTACATGTGCCACTTCAATGCCGTCTGAAGAAGCATTGAAATGGTGAGAAGCTATCACTTACCACAAGGTAGCTACATAAATCACTTGGGATTTCTTTTTCAACAAATTCAAGGAAAATTATGTCACTAAGCATGACTTAGACTAGAAGTACTAGGAGTTTATAGATCTCAGGAAGAGACATAGAATGATATTTGAATATGAGAAGGAGTTTGCTCGTCTAAGCTAATATGCAAAAGCAGTGATTGCCATTGAAGAGGATCGTTGTAAAAAGTTTGAGAAAGGGGTTGAACTTAGAGATCATGTAACATATAGCTCCTATGAAGATCTAAGATTTTATAGCTTTGGTAGCACCCT
>CANXYI011900559.1:0-14715 GCA_948208565.1 Hura crepitans | reverse complement strand
ATGTACATTAGTGCAAAACTATACACTATCTAGATTATAACCTTGTAAACTTATCCTCTGAACTTAGTTACACGTATTACGAGGTTATCTGCTAGTTCTGATTACCAGCAAAAGGAAATAGGTACGCTCAGTATATAATATACTTACTTGTTAATTCAAGCATTTAAATTATGTCACAATTGTTATCATGCATATATATAGTAATAATGTCAATTTATTCAGGTTATTATGCCAATAATTAAATATATATGTCAAAAAGACCAAAATACCCTTATTCACATTTAACAGTTATTCCATTTGATAATTACTAAAAATTATATGTCTTGTTAATATTCTTCATTATCAAAGATAATATTCATAAAATCAGGTAATCTAGTCAATAAATGCCATATATGTCAAAATTACCAAAATACCCTAGCCATGTACACTGATTAACCATTAGGGTAATTATCCCAATTTATGTACTTTATTGTCTATGCCATTGTCATTACTTTATATGTTTCTTATCTTATTAAATTAATAGGCCTGACTAGATAGATGATACTTTAGTACACTTAACCTAAAAGGAACTAAAATAGCACAGTGATCCATATTTTGGTCCCCAACCACTGCACTGCCCTGATAAACATCATAGCAATTAGTCTGTAAACCTCTCGAATCATATATCCAAATCAATTTCACAATTTGGTTTACCTAGTAGATTTGTCTATCTAAAACACTAGTGTAATAGCCCTTGGGACCTATATTGTTACACTGGCATAATCACATATCCAAAATAATTACACCATTTAGTCTGCTTAATAGACTTGTCTATCTAATAGACTAGTGTAGTGGCCCTTCGGGACCTATGCTGCTGCATCGGCATAATGATATAGGTAGTATAAAGTGTGCAAAATCATATGATGGTCTATCTAACAAACTAGTACAGTGGCCCAAAAATGGACCTCGACCACTGTACTCACCTTGCCAGAAAATTGGACGATGTAGCAGCTACCAAAACTCCTAAGTTGACCAGTCAACCCATTAAGTAAGTGTCTAACTAATGGGCCATAACCTCAATTTATATTCATTTCTTTACTAATTAACTTCTTATGTTATTCTTAAGTGAAAAATAGACATTATTTTTATTGAATAGTAAAATTTTAGCCTGTTATGGTATAGCCATAATTAGATAGTATGGAGTCAATTTCAAATTATATTTTTAGGTCCTGTGTTGGCTAATATTTAAGTCATATTATTCTTAATTTCATTACATAATTAATTTCAATTAAATTTCCATTTACTATCTAAGTTTATTTTTGGTTCAAGTAACAGTCAATTCTAGATAGTCATAAGTCATTTCTTTACTTTGTGATAACCTTTTTTAGGTGTATTCTATAACCTTTTTCAATATAATTTTCACCAATAAATTCATAATGGTTATAGGCCTAAAGCTAACATCAATTAGGACACTTAAAAGGCCAAACAATAGGCATCGATGCCATATTATGTAATCACATCATAATGGCCTTTTTAGGCATATATTCTAGGCAAATTTCAAGCCATTTCCAAGTTCACTTCCTAGTTCAAGTTCAAGTCTCATTTTATGCTACTTTTAAACCCTTTATACCAAGCATTTGTTAATTCCTCAAAACACATTCATAGGTCCATTTTATATAATCCCATCTCATACACTTGTTCAAATTATGCCAAGTCAATTACATTATAAAAAGAGTTCATGTAATCAAGCTTTGTTACACAAACTCATTACATATATGTTGTCAATTGTTTCATGCAATTTTCATTAGTTTAGCTCTCTGGTTAAGCTATCCATTGGCTTTGATCATGCATTTTCATAATATCTATTGTACATTCAACCTTTTATTAATAGCTTAAACACATTCATACATATACACACATATTTTCATACCATTTAAGATAGTTTATATATAACACATGCCTTAGCCATAGCTTGATTCCTATACATTAATGCACCAATCAATCCTATCACTTGCCACACTATCATTTTATACAATATAGGCATAATACACATGCCATTTATGTATACCTCCTTGTACATTCTACTTACTCATATTCCAAACTATACAAGCACACACAATTGTACATCAAACCTCTCGACCACTCACCATATTCATGCCAAACATATACTAATTAACCTATTCCCAATAGTATTCATCATAACTCAATCACAAGCCACAATCATCATTCAAAATGCAACCTTAAACCAACACATATTTATCTCCCTAAATACCTTGTAGCTCCTAACCATCTAATATCATCCTAAGTTTTATTTCATTAAATCAACATCTAAGGCATTCATTCATCTTGTAATTAAATTATACATCACTATCCCTTCATTTGGTTATAAATTATACTCAATCTACTCTATATTTCCATATCCAATATCCAAGTACAACTTACCAAAATTCACATGGCATGAAGTGAATGATTAAATGCACTTACATTGGCTTACAAGAGATGAACTTCCATCAAATTCAAGCTTTCAAACCATGAAATTCTAGCTCTCTTTTCACAAGAAAATTAGCCCTAATCATCGTGCCATTTGCACTCTAATTCCCTAAAAAATAATATAAATACATTCCCTTAGGACCTAAGCAGTCATAAACAGCCATTTCCTTTCAAAATCCCTCAATAAAATTCAATAAAACCATAAAAACCTCACTTTAGACCTTTATTGCCTTTATAGGAATGCTTCTTAACCTTACTCCATTTGATGATTTTTAATTAATCATTGAGAGCTCTTTTTCTAGTGATTCATTTTTTTTTTAGAATTACCATAACACATAAGGATGAATTTAGGTGAAATGAGTTTTCTAAAAAAGCTTGGAATTGGGATAAAAATGGAGGATTTTTCCTTCAATTGGTGTTGGTTCCAACAAAAGGAAGAAAGAATATTCTCTTCTTCTATGAGTGGATTTTAACACTTAGTATGGGGTGTTTGACACATTTAAGGGTCTTAGGCTAGTTGGCATGATATGGATGGGTCCCATAACCTCTCGAACTATCCCAAAATGGCCTAATTTTAGTAGAAACTTTAGAAATTAATTAAAATTCATAGGGACCTCAAAAAATTACATCATTTTCTTTAAAATTCCTCAATTAATCCATTTTAAATGCTCATAAATTTTAGCAGGTAAATTCCATCGATAGGGTAGTTTATAGACCAGCTTAATTTATATACAAACTTGAAAATTATGAAAATTTGCAAACAACCTTAAAATTCAGAAATTCTTTCACCAATGTACTTAATGGAATTTTTGAGCTTTAAGGTACAATACTTTTGGGTCTGTTTTTGCACATCCTAAGTCATTCTAGACCTGATTCCATTTAACCCTATAGATCACTAGTTTATAGCCCGAAATGAATTATTGGTTCTGCTAAATTTTTAAAATTTGCCTTTTTCATTAATTTAAAGCCCCTTAAAGTTTCATGACTAATGATGCTGCCTCGATTATCGTTTAAGTGACCTAGCACCTAGAGTGCCCTTCCTATACCTAGTGGCACTATTTAAGGACCCTCGATGCATGGGCATTACATTTTGTGACTCCCCTATCAAATTCCTAAAGAAACTTGAAAGGCGAGGCATTTCTCAGTAGGTTACCCATCTTAGGATTGCTCTAGAAGAAAACTCCTTAGCACTTAAATACTATTCTAGAATTCTATTAGTTATTACTTAGATGTTCAATCTAATCCTTAATCTTGTGCATACATAGTTTGACAGACTCAAACAAGGCATATACAGACACTTTTCAAGTCATGGAAAATTAGGCAGCATAATGGCTACCCAGTTGATATGCCAAAATTTTTTTCGCTTGTTAAAACACAACTATAAGCCACAAATTCACAACTCCTTTTAGAGACTTCTAGTCCCCTATTCATTCATTAGCCAACATCAGACATATATACATATATCAGCGTTCAACCACATAAGGCCTCAGGCCTACTACTTTCAAGTTTACCCATAATCCAAAAAACACCAAAATAGCTTATGTACTTCACATCTAGGTTATATGTATAGACACGACAACTTCAAAGAAAGCTAACCCAAAACCTATAGGGTATTACATGAGTGCCACAATCTAAAAGAAAGAAAATAGCTTTCTTTACAATTCACTATTGTATAGCTACACTGCATGATTATTGAGGTAGCTTACTTATCCTTATTACTTGTGTACCACAACATAGGTATGCTGAGTATAAAACTCAGTAAGCAAAACAAAATAGTTTAAACATGCATTAATAAACACATACAATTTAAATTTAATAGTCTAGGTGTAATGTGTGAGCCATATGCCAAATGCTTGATGTCATGCAGATGGTATGTCTGATTACTTCAAAATTACCAAAATGCCAATATAATCATTTTATTCAATTTCTTTTTGTAACTCATGCAATTATTCCTTTTTTTTAATCAAAATCATTATTTAAATTATTAAATATGGCTAATTAGGTAGAATACAGTTACAAACATTAGAACAAAAGGGAACTAAAACATGTGCTGTGGCCCATATTTTAGACCCTAGCCGCTGCATTGGCCACTATAGCCTATAGGGATCTATTGATAAGAACCACCCAAAGGGCAAAATGTTCAATAACTTTGCAAAGGTATCAGTCTATAAAACTACCAAGACAATAATCATATTAAATAATCCATTTGGGTCTACCCAGCAAACTAGTGTAGTGGCCCTTCTAGGGACCTTTGCCGCTGTATTGGCATAATCTGATATCTAATCAATGAAAAGAAGTGTTAGCCCTATAAACTAGTGTAATGGCATAATTATGAACCTCAGCCACTATATCGGCCTAGTCTGATAATCAAATAGTCTAGCAACAGCTAATCCCTAAGTTGATGGTTAACCTATCCAATTGTTGTCTAGCTAATAGGTCATCAAAGAACATTTTAAAGTTTATTTCCTTGCTAATCATCTTCTTATAATATTATGAAGTGAAAAATAGATAGATAAAATTTTTATCAAATAGTCAATTTTTTACCTAAACAGTTACAAGTCATTTTTTAATAATACTAGGTAAAATCAAGTAAAATTTTCTATCACTATTTAACTCATATCTAAAGGCATAATTACATGCATATTAAGTATAGTCTAGCATATTACACAAATATTCTCATGTTAAATAGCCATTTTATTTATGGTCCCAAAATCCTATTTTATGGGACAGTTATAGGTCATTTTGTTTACTTACGATGACCATTTTAGGGTAATTTTAGGTCCTTTTTTAGTGCCAATTGCACCAATCATCATATAAGTCCATAGGCCTAAAGCTAACCTCAAAGAAAGGCATCCATTTGCCATACAAATAGCTTACTTGCCAAAACACAAAATTATAACAATATGTGTCACTTTTGGGTATAAGTTCTTGCCTAATTTTAAGCTCTTTTTCAAACTATTTTACAAGCCATTTTAAGTCACTTTTAAATTCATTTTTCAATCCTTTTCTGTTGTTTTAAATATGTTCCATATGTTATACATTTCATGTTGCAATAACCATGTCCATCAACCTAAGTGATGCCATATACTAAATGCCACAAATGCCATGCCAATACATAGATACAAATACCACAAACCATACCTCATTTTCATGTCCCATTTCCTTAAAAGTTCTCTGCCACAAGTTCTTTTTTGCCTTATTCATACTTTTTATCTCATTCAAACATACTTATGCATACTTAGACATCATACAAACATTACTATGTGCATAATAGGCTTTTATTATGCAAATTAAGTCAACATACCCTATCAACATGCCTCAGCCATATACCTACACACACAAACACACAAGCCTTAACTCACCAATTTCTTCACCCACACTTCACATGCTAGCAATAGCAAGCCAAAAACTATTCCATGAGCTATGTACATAAACCATAGTCATTCACATACCAAGAAACACTTCTCAAGCAAAGGAAATCACCCACCAATACTTCATAATTTCACTATTTACACCTAAAATTCAATCATCATTCATGCCAAATAACTTAGATATCATACCATATACATTAACTAACATTCCATAACATCATTTCCAGCTATACACACACACACACACACACATTGCTACACAAAGGTCTCAACCGTGTGAGGAATTCACCCTTCCATGCCTTCTCTTTATCTAAACATCATCCTAAATGTTCATGACACACCCCATTAGCTTAGTTATATAGTAAGTCAACCAAAACACACACACATATAAACCATTTAATCTACCAATTCCATATAAGGTTCCTAAATATAAATCAAGACAATTTAACCTCACATGCTTTGAATGGATTAGATTTACTTACCTCACTACCAAAGGAGTTGAAATCCACCTTTCTACCTTGAAGAAAACCACCAAATGCTCTCTTCAAACCTTGCTTTATATACACTCCATACCTCCTTTAAAAATCCACCAAAATTCACATAATTATCCAAATCAAATTCCAATCATTCTTAAAATCATCAAATTCCCTAGGAATTGAAATAAAAGGGCTAAAACACTTACACATAAGAAGTTGCCCTTTTGTGGTCCTTTTTGTTGACACCTTAAATTTTCTTGAGTTCTAGCCACTTTTATAACCTCTAATACCTTCACTAATTAATTCCTCACAATTTAAAATGAATTTTTTAGAGGTAGTAGACTAAAGAAAATGCTTGAGAAAGGAGATAAAAATGGTGGTCTTGGCTAAAGATGGCGTCAACTGCAATAAAGGGAGAAAGAAAGAAGAAAGGTGGAAAGTGAGTGGAATTGGCTAAATGGCCATCCATGTGTCACTTTTACCCTTTTTATAGTGGCTGAGGTGGCACAAGTGAGGCCCACATGGCACCTAAAAAACTAGGAAAAGCTCAATTTTGGCAGAAACATCATGGAATTTTTAAAAATCACTCAAACCTTCATAAATCATTATGTTTGTTTTAAAAATCCTTGAATGTGTAAAACCTCAAAATTTAGAAAATTTTCAAACTTCTATAGAATTCAAAAATTCTTTCACTAATGGAATCAAAGGAATTTTTAAAGTTTAAGGTGTGGCATTTTCTAGTCTGTCTAGGAATATCCTAAGTCATTCTCGACCTGATTCCTTTAGAGTCTATGGCACACTCGGTTGCAACCTAAAATAATTTATTGGTTTTGTTTAATCTTTAAAATAATTCAATTCCATCATTTTACAGCCCTTTAAAGTTTCTTCACCAGTACCTCTACCTCGAGCATCATGAAGGTGACTCAGCACTTTGGGAACACTTTTTGACCTTAATGGTACTGTTCACAGAGCCCCGAGTTACAAGCATTACAATTATTCTCCACTTAAGAAATTTCATGCTCAAAATTAACTGGAGTAAAGAGGTGAAGATACTGAGCC
Organism: Hura crepitans; assembly: GCA_948208565.1. Classification (NCBI taxonomy): domain Eukaryota; kingdom Viridiplantae; phylum Streptophyta; class Magnoliopsida; order Malpighiales; family Euphorbiaceae; genus Hura; species Hura crepitans. Next base: position 7,340 of record CANXYI011900559.1, on the reverse strand, counting down.
TTTATTTACTCTTTAAAATCCCAAGTAGATTTTTCTACATTGAGATGTTTCCAAAGGGCTTTAACCAAAGGAATGGTTTTAGTCCTTAATTGCTTCACTTCTTTAGCTAGTATCTGCATAGGTTCTTCTTCATAACCTAAGTCTAGTTGCACTTTTACTTCTAATATTGGGATTATATAGGATAAATTTGATCTATACTACCTCAACATTGATATATGAAATATGTCATGAATTTGTCATAGTTCATAAGGCAATGCCAGTCTGTATGCCAAAGGTCCCACTCTTTTTATAATCCCTTATAGGCCGATAAATATGGGGCTTAACTTTCCCTTTTCCTAAATCTGAGGACTTTCTTCCATAAGAATACCTTTAAAAATACTTTGTCTCCTATATCATACTCAATATCCCTCTATATCAAATCATCATAGGATTTCTACCTATCAGCTGCAGCTTTTAGTCTCTCTCTAATCACCTTAACCTTTTCCTCAGCATCTCTAATCAGATTAACTCTTGAGAACTTATTTTCCCCAATCTCACTCTAACACAAAAGAGTTCTAAACTTCTTGCCATACAATGCTTTATATAGAGCCATGCCTAAACTAGTCTAAAAGCTATTGTTATAGGCAAACTAAGCTAAGGACAAGTACTAATCCTAGCTACCTTTAAACTCAATGGCATAACTAGATAACATATCCTCAAGCACTTGTATCACCTTTTTTGACTATCCATCTGTGTGACGGTGCAAGGCTATAATATAGGTCAATATAGTGCCTAAGACTTCATGCAACCTCTTCCAAAATTTTGAAGTGAATTAGGGATCTCTATCGAAAATTATTGCCATTAGTACACCATAAAGTCTAACATTCACATCAATATACAATTTTGCCAACTTCTCTAGGGTGTAGTTCATCCTAATAGGGATAAAGTGAGCTATCTTGGTCAATCTATCAACTACCACCCACACAACATCACATTTACCTTTGATTATAGGTAACCCCATTACAAAATCCATTGTCACTCTTTCCCATTTCCATTTGGGTATTGCTATAGGATGTAGCAATCTATAAGGAACCTAATGCTTAACTTTTACCTACTGACATGTCAAACACAATGTTACATACTTTGCCACATCTCTCTTTATACATGACCACCAATACTGAGGCTTTAAGTCCAAATACATCTTAGTGCTACCAGGGTGTATGGAGTAAAGAGCTTTATAGGCCTCCCTTATTATCTATAACCTCAGGTCATCTGTACTAGGTACACACAACCAACCCTAATAATATAGACATCCATTCTCCCCAAAAACAAATCCTAGTGCCTTCCTCTCTTGAACTTTTCTTATTATTTAGATCAGTGATTCATCTCTGCCCTATGCTTCTTTTATCTACTGTTTGATGTTTGGTTTAATCTGTAATTAAGCCAATAAATCATTTTCCTTGGTATAGTGCAATTTAGTATTTATAGATCTCAATGTTACCTTGAATTTCTTGTTCAAAGCATCTACTACAACATTGTCTTTTCTTAGGTGGTAATTTATTAAGTAGTCATAGTCCTTAATCAACTCTAGCCACCTTCTCTATCTTAGGTTTAATTCTTTTTGTGTGAGAAGGTATTTGAGACTATTGTGATATGTGTAGATGTAACACTTCTCTTTATACAAGTAGTGCCTCAAAATTTTCAAATCAAAAACAATAGTAGCCAACCCCAAATCATGAGTGGGATAATTCTTTTCATGGGGGCTTTAACTATCTAAAAGCATAGGCTACTACCATTATTTCTTACATTAGCATAAAAATTAAGCCATTAAGTTAGGCATCACTATACACTTTAAAGTCCTTGCCCTATGTAGGTTAAATTAGGATAAGAGCTTTTATTAGCATTTTTTTAGCTTCTCAAAACTGGTTTGACATGCATCATTGCATTCAAATTTCACATTCTTCCTAACTAGTCTTGTCAAAGGGGCTGCAATTAAAGAAAATCCCTTCACAAACCTTCTATAATCAACTAGTCCTAAAAAGCCTCATATCTCTATCACATTCCTTTGAGGTTGCCATTCTAATAATACCTTGACTTTGTTTGGGTTCTATATTGATGACTTTTATTGACACTATATTTCCTAAAAAAGCTACTTCAATCAGCTTGAAATCACACTTACTTAGCTTGGCATACGACTACCTCTCTCTCAGAGTCTATAACACCACCTAGAGATGTTGCACATATTCCTCCCTAGTCTTAGAGTATACTAGAATATCATTAATAAACACTAGCACAAGCTAATCTAGGTAAGGTTGGAATACTCTATTCATTAGGTTCATAAAGGCTACTAGTGTATTTGTCAGACCAAAGCACATCACTAAGAATTAATAGTGCCCATATCTAGTTCAAAATATAGTCATAGATAGTCAGCTTCCTTGACTCTCAGCTAATGATATCCAAATCTCAAGTCAATCTTAGAAAATACACCTGTACCTCTCAACTAATCAAAGAGGTCATTTATTATAGGCAAAGTATATTTATTTTTCAATATCAGCTTATTCAACTATCTATAATCAATACACAACTGAAGCAAGTCATTTTTTTTCTTTACAAACAACATAAGGGCTCCTAAGGTGAACCACTGGGTTTAATAAAACCCTTATACAATAGTTACTACAGTTGCACTTTTAATTCTTTCAGCTCAGTAGGTGCCATTTGGTAAGGGGTAATAGAAATAGGAGTTATATCAGGATACGCCTCAATTTGAAAATCAAGTTCTCACTATGGAGGCAAACCTAGTAACTCATGAAAAAACACTTTAGGAAACTCAAACACTATAGGATTCTGATCAAGTACTGGGGTGGAAACATCAGTGTCAATGACATGAGCTAAGTAGGCTTTACACCCTTTTTAGATGATTTTCCTTGCTGTAATAGCTGAGATGAGATTATTCACAATGTTTCTCTCACCCTCAGCTGTCACTTTCTATCCCTCTACACTCTAGAAGGTTAGCTACTTATCTTTTCAATCAAGAATAGCTTGATGCTCTGACAACCAGTCCATTCCCAGAATCACATCAAACTCGTGAAAAGGTAGTTTAATCAAATCCATAGGAAACGAACAGTTCTAAATCACTAAAGGACATTGTTTACATACTTTATTCACATGCACACTCTATCTTATATGATTATTGACTTGTATATCTATGTTCACATGCTTAGATTTTAGTCATCTATGGTGTGCCAAAAGTGGCTTATACATATGAATGTGTGGATTCTAGGTCCACTAGAGCTAAAATTGGAATATAAAATACATAAAAAGTACCAGTTGTGACATACGGTATAGCTACCTTTTCTCTAGCTCTAACAGTACACTATCTACCTAGGACAAAAGGCTCTATTATGATCCTATGACTAGGACTAGGTTGATACTCTCTACTCTATCTCTGACCCCTATTCGGAGGTGCTACTATAGATACCTGAGTCTGGGCACCCTCGGTCTATCTCTGAGGTCACTCTATTTGATAATGGCCTCTAGCACTAAAAGTGAAACATTCCCCTCTTCTACCAAATTGACATTATCCCTACCACATCTTGTTACATGTGTTACAAGTTGGGGGTCCATTCTTATTACCCAAAGCACCAAGAGTACTAATAGCTCTAAAAGGCAATCGGGGTTTGACAATAGAAGCTTCCCTTATTCTCTAAGGCTATGCTAGTCTCAGTGCTAGATGTATAGACTAGGACTAAGATGGTGCCTCTCTCCTTCTCTTATTGTGACCTAGGGCAACACAGGATTGCCCCACAGTAAACTATCTCTTCCTTAGGAAGAAATCTCTCTTTTCTTATACCATCTCCTCCATATCATAGGTAGATGCCAATAATACAACAAAGTCTGTTACCTTAGGGTTTGCTATCTGTATTCTTAACTCTGCATTCAACCCTTTTAGAAATCTTTTACACTTCTCCTCTTCATTTGGCATGGACTTCTTTATGTATTTGATCAACTGGGTAAAATCCTTCTTATATTCAGCCACTATCCTCCTACCTTATTTCAAATCTAAGAATTCCTACCTGCTCTTATCCTTATAGTACTCAAGGATATACCTCTTTCTAAATACAATCAGGAAAAACTCCCATTTGAGCTCTACCACTAGATTCCTCTTTCTTATTGTATACCACCAGTTGTATGATTCTTCTTGTAAAAGAGAAGTTGTACACTTCAGATTATTTTCTTTTAAACATTTTAACTATTCTAAAATCCTGAGAGTCCTTTTCAACTAGTATTTTGCTCATGCTACATCATCCTCTTTTATGCCCAGAAAATCCATAATTCCTATCTTTTTAACTCCCTCTAATGATGTCTTCTGCATAGGAGCTAGGGATGATAAAGGTATTGGAGTTGGTGGAAAAGGTGGAGGTGGAGTAGTAGGAGCAAAGGTATGTCTTGACAGATTTACTATTTGCTACAACAAAACTAGAGATGCCTCTGCTTGTGGCTATGCCTGAGGTTATGGCCTATGTGTAGCATCACTAGGCTTAAGAGTAGCTATATTTTCTGCTTCATGTATTATAATTAGAGCATAACTGGTCACTTCCTCTGCCCATTCCTCTGATGGTCTATCAACCATCTCATATTAATACAAAAATCACAAACTAATTAGCCTCTGTGCAGTGTAGCATAGCATATAACCAACCCTTGACTCTAGCACTCATGTAACTTACCTAAGAACTTTAAACCTAGGCTTTGATACCATCAGCTATGACACTCCTTACCAGATTCAAGAAGAAACATGATAGGCAGGGCACTTCCGAGTAGGTCACCTATCCTAAGATTGCTCCAGGAGAAAACTCCTTTAACACTTAAGGACAGTTATAGAATTATTGCTTAGATGTTTAATCAAATCCTTAATCATGTTCATACATTGTCAGATTGACTTATATATGGCATATACTGACACTTTTTCATCTCATTGAAAATTGGGCAGCATAACGGCTACTTGGTTGACGTATTAAAGTTTTTTCCAACTATTAAAATACTTCAATAAGCAATAAATTCCCAAAACCTCCTTTTGGTCCCTCAATCATTCATCAACCTATATCAGACACAAATACATATATAAGCATTAAACCACATAGGGCCTTAGGCCTATAGTTATCAAGTTTACACACAATCTAAACAAACACTAGAATAGCTTATATATATCGCATCTAGGTTATATGTACAAACACAATAGTCTCTAAGCATGCTAACCCTAAACATACATGGTATTACATGAGTGCTATTATTCCATTATTTTAATGAAGTGCATTATTTAAATTATTAAATAGGCTAAACTAGGTAGACTACACTAACAAACACTAGAATAAAAGGTAATTAAAAGATGTACAGTCCCTAACAATTGCACTAACCACCATAGCCTATAGGGATCAGTTAATAAAAACCTCCCAAGGGGTAAAATGTTAAATAACTATACATAGGGATTAATCTGTAGACCTCTCAAGACACTGATCATAGTAAATAATCCATCTTGGTCTGCCCAGTAGACTAGTGTAGTGACCCCTCTAGGGACCTTGGCCGTTGCACCAGCATACTTTGATATTCAATCAATGAAAAGAAATGTCTACCCTATAGACTAGTGCAGTGGCTCAATTATGAAAAGTGGCAACTGAATCAACCTAGTCTGATAATTAGACAGTCTAACAACTACTAATCCCTATGTTGATTGGTCAACCCATCTAATGGTTGTCTAGCTAATGTGCCATCTCATAGCATTTTTAAGTTTATTTTCTTATTAATCATCTTCTTTTAATATTATTAATTGAAAAAATGACATATAAAATGTTTATCAACTAGTCAATTTTTGACCTAGACAGTTATAGGTCATTTTTTAACCTTACCGGGTAAAATCGAGTAAAATTTTCTATCAATTTTTGACTCAAATATGAAGGCATAATTACATGCATATTAAATCTAGCCTAGCATATTATTTTAACTCAAATATTCTCATGTTAAATAGTTGTTGTAATTATGGCCCTAAAATCCCATTTTACTAGACAGTTATAGGTCATTTTGTTTACTTGTAATAGCTATTTTAAGTCATTTTTTTAGTGCCAAATGCACCAATCATCATATAAGTCAAAAGGCCTAAAGGCAATGTCAATGAAAGGCATCCATTTGCCATACAAATGGCATAAATACCAACACATAAAAGCCTTACATTATAGGTCACTTTTAGGTATAAGTTCATGCCATATTTTAAGCCCTATTTAATACCATTTTACATGGCATTTTAAGTCACTTTTAAATTCATTTTTCAATCCTTTTCTCATGCTTTAAACATGTCCCACATGTTGTGCACTTCATTTTACACTAACCATATATATCAACCAAAGTCATGCTGTGTACTATATGCCACTAATGCCATGCCATTATACACATATAAATACCATTAACCATACCTTGTTTTCATTTCCCATTACCTTGTAAACTCTCAACTACAAGTTCTCTTTTGCCTTATTCATACTTTCTATCTCATTCAAACATACTTATGCATACTTAGACATCGTACAAACATAACTATACATATATTGGGTTTTTATTATGCAAATTAAGCTAACATACCCTATCAATGTGCCTCGCCATATAACTACACACACAAATGTTAACTCACTAATTTCTTCACCCACACTTCACATACGACCAATGGCAAGCCAAAAACTATTCCATGAGCTATGTACATAAACAACACTCATTCATACACAAAGACACACCTCATAACTGAAAGAAGTCATCCACTAATACTTCTTAATTTCACTATTTACACCTAAAATTCAATCATCATTCATGCCAAATACCATATATATCATGCCATATACATTAACTAACATGCTATAACACTATTTTCATGTTGTATGCACACATATGCCTATACAAAGGTCTTGACCAAGTAAGGAATTCGCCCTTTCATGCCTTCTCATCATCCAAACATCATCTTAAATATTCATTACACACCCCATTAGTTGAGTTATACACTTAATCCACCAAAACACACACATAAACCACCTAATCTACCAATTCCATACATTGTTCCTAAGCATAAATCATGGAAATTCAACCTGACATGTTTTGAATGGATTTAATTTACTTACCTCACTACCAAAGGAGTTGAAATCCACCCTTTTAGCTTAAAGATAACCACCAAATCCTCCTTTTAGGCCTTGCATTCCATACATACCATCCCTCTATCAAAAATCCACCAAAATTCACCCACTCATCAAAATCAAATTCCAATCATATAGATATTCTTAGAATCATCAAATGCCCTAGGAAATAAAATAAAAAGGGTTGAAACAATTACA
>CANXYI011900542.1:0-10874 GCA_948208565.1 Hura crepitans | reverse complement strand
GTGGCTTGTAACTTTGCCTACAAAGGCTATGGCTTGTAAAAAAACACATCCATTTGTGTGCCTTTGAGGGTTATGTCTTGTAATGGTTAGTAATGGATTTTTTACCTATATTTTGGCCTTGTGTATAGCCTAAGTTTTGGTTGGCTTTAGGCCTATGAATAGTTGACATGACTAGTGAAAACTGCACTGAAAAATAAGGTGAAATAGACCTAAAAAGCTAAATGGAACCTTGCCGCAATGACTTATAACTATCCTAAAATGACCATTACATAAACCAATAAATCCATTAGATAGTAAATAGCCTAAAATTGTGAAATACGTATGGAATAAAATCTAGCATAATGCATCATAATATATTTTTTGATAATTTACCCGGTACAGCCTGTTTGTGGCCATACCAAATCGGGCTAAATTCTGACTATGCCGTAAAAATTATAACTATTTGTTTTTGAGTTTATAATATTATAAAAAGTTGATCAGTAAAGAAATAGACATAGAATGAGGTTAAATGGCCCATTAGATAGACACCCACTAAATGGGTTGGCCGGTCAACTTAGGGATCTTTAGCAGCTGCTACACTATCTATTTTTCAGACAGGGTGAGTACAACAGTGTAGGTCCCTACTGGGGCCACTATACTAGTATCTTGGATAAACAACTTTCTATCCTTACCACATGTTGCTAGATTTGATATTGTCGGTGCAGCGGCGTAGGTATTTAAGGGCCATTGCACTAGTCTGTTAGACAGACCAGTCTACTGGACAGACATAACCACTTCATCACTAATCTTTTACATGATGTCAGTACAGTGACGCAGGTCCCTGAGGGCCACTGCACTAGTCTGTTAGATAGACCAGTCTGCTGGGTAGATAGATCCCTATTATTTGCACCTTAGGTGCCAAAATTTAATTGAGCTGGTGTAGCGGCGCAAGTCTAAAATGTGGCACAGCACTAGTTTATTTTTTCCCTCTATATCCAGTGTCTATCAGGGTTGTCTCCTGAGATGGGCCAACTGAAGCAATTACATAAGATTAATAAAATTTACATATAGCTATAAAAATATAACATCAGGGTATTTTGGTAATTTTTCACTGATAATGCTTAAAACTTTAGAATGGTATAGTTTATGCATGTAATAGTTAATAATGACCCAAAACATAATCTATATGAGTTATAATGATTAATTAGATAATTTACAGATAGAAACACCCTAAGGCTAAAATGGTAATTTTACATGTTAGTACTCTAGGTTGAACTTGGATACTAGACATGTTTTAAATGTTTGAATTCACCACTGAGTATTTTATATTCAACGTACCTATTTTGGTAGGCAGGTACCAAAAATAAGGATGTAACCTCGTAAAACATGCAGGGGAGTTCAAAGGTCAATTTTGAGAAGGTTGATCATGTACATTTGTATAACTTTTGCACTCTATGTACTTAGGTAGGGAAAATGTGTGATGTACAAAAGGACACAGGATTGTATTTGTATATATATGTATAGAAGATTATGTTGTAAATGATCAGTTATTAATCCTTTTGTGAATGTATGCCTTATGTGGATGTTTTATGAGCCTGAGGCTCAATGTGATTTCTTGATTATGGCCTGAGGCTTGTGATTGTTGTTTGATAGATTATAATCATAGGTTGATATCTAAAGGGACTAGAAGAGTCCAGGAGATGTGATAATTTGTTCTAAAAGTGTTTTACAGGTTGAAAATTTTAGGATAGTGACCCCAGCAGCCGTTATGCTATCGAATTTTTAAGAAATATCTAACTATGTTAAAATCATTCTATAATTGTATGAACATGATAATGTGAACCTAAATAGACTATAGGAATAGAGAGTTCTAAGTTTGAAGCCAAATGGAATTGATTAGTGCAACATAAGTAAAAGTTAGACGAATGATCGTGGGAGAAGTTAGGATGGGTGACCTGGTGGAAAGTTCACGGCTTATTAGGTTCCTTCGAAAAATCCAATAGAGGTTGTTACATTTTCTAGTATCAAAGCATAGGTTAATGTTCCTAGGCTAAGTACATAAGTGCAAATGTCTAAGTTTCAAATTCCCCTAAACTATTACACTGTCCAAGGTTGATAAGTTACTTTTTTTGTAGAAAGCATATTTCTTATCAGGCACCAAAAGAAGTGGCTAGTTTTGCACCAACTATGATGCAAGGGGCAAGCAATGCATCAGTACCTGAGCCTAGTGTTGCTATACAGCAACCACAGCGACAAGTGCTTGGTTAACAGTAGGCAAAAGCATCACTTGCTTTGTTGCAGCGAATAGCAAATTTGCTCAGACATACCTCAACTGTTACTACTGCTCCACCTTCACCTCCACCACTAGTTCCTCTACAAAAGACTCATCTAGAGAGGCTAAGAAAGATAGAAATTGTTGACTTTTTTGGAAGAAGGGAGGATGATACAGCTAAAGCTGAATACTGGTTGGACAGGACATTCAAAGTTTTAGAGCAGTTAAATTGTACTGAAGTAGAGAATCTGCAGTGTGCCACTTATCTTTTGTAGAAAGAAGCTTATAACTGGTGGAACACTATTAAGAGAAGAAAAACACCTGCAGAGTTAACTTGGGAATTTTTCCTTATGGAGTTCAGAAAGAGGTACATACCTGACTCCTATAAGGATAAAAAGAGATAAGAATTTATGGATCTAAAGTAAGGAAGGAGAACAGTGTCGGAATATAAAAAGGATTTTACTAAACTCCTTAAATTTGCTAAGGAATTTATTCCTAATAATGAGGAGAAATGCAAGAGATTCTTGGTAGGACTGAATATAGAGCTGAGGAAGCAAATAAACAATCCCAGAGAGAGAGATTTTGCATACTAGTGTCAGTTGCATACAACATGGAAGAAATGGTACAAGAAAAATGGACTTCTTCCAGAGAAAGAGGTAGTTCACTGTGGGACAGTCCAGTGCAGTGCCACGAGATGGTAAAAAGAGGAGAGAAGTCAATCATAGGCACAATCTTAGCCTAAGTCCTAGTATCAGACAGGGTATCAAGGGCAAAGACAGGCACAGACCCAGGGATTGGGATAAGTTTCTACAGGTAGACCTCGATTGCCTTCTCGGGCTGATAATACTCCTAGTGCAGGGGGTAACAAGAACGGACCTTCCATGTGTGCCACTTATCAGAAGAGCACTAAGGGTAGTACAGAGCAGGCATAAAAAGAGAATGTTTTTAATGTGGTGCCAAAGACCACTTTAAAAGAGAGTGTCCTTAGAGACAGGTAGAGGGTGCTCAGACTCATGCATTAAATATGGCACCTCAGAACAGGAGTTAGAGGCAAGCCAAAAAAGAGCAACCAAGTACTAGCCGAGGCACCAAAAATAAGGCTCGTACTCCAGCCAGGCAGTATGCTGTGAGACCCAAAGAAGAGGCTACAGCACCAAACGTCATAATTGGTACTTTTTATTTATTTGATGTTCCAGTTTTGGCTTTGATAGACCTTAGTTCACTATAGGACAATCCAGCTTCAGCTACCTCCCCTATTTTCATCATCTTCTTCAACTAATTATGTAGTTTCTACTCACTAAAAATTATTTTGATGTGTTAATGAGTTAAAAGAAATAGAATTACATCAAAAGGAGTCTCCAAGAAGAAGTTAAAAATCCTTTAAGTTTCTTGGACAAAAGCTATCTAGCAAGCAGCTAAGGTGAGTTCTTTTGTGGTTTTTTTTAGTTTTTCCTTGGTTTTTCTTACTAGAATTAGATATGTAAGATGCCTAACATCTGTGGGGATGGACTTTGCTAGCTTTTAAGGTGAACTAAAGCAAAACGGAGCTTGAAAAAAGGAAGAAAAGGGTACTATAGCAAGCTAGAAGTGAGCTTTGAGAGGCTTAAAGTGTGGACTTTTTATTCTTTGAAGTGTGAGGTAAGTGAATTCAGCTATTCACTTTATGCCCTCTAATTTTTAGTAGCTTCTCCTTTAAGTAGGGATGGTTTTAGTACATAAATTAGTTTGGATAGGTGTTTTCTTTGCATGATTATAGCCTATGGCATGATGGAATGAGAATTGCATAGTTGATTGATGAAATGAAGTAATGTATATGTTGATTTTGTTGTTGGCCGAGAGGTGTCTAAGTAGTTAAAGTGTGCTTATGATGTGTAAGGCATAAATTAATGGCTTTTATATGGATATGTTATGGTATCCCTTGTGAATTGATAGAAACATACATAATTAGAGTGAAGTATATATGTAGCCGAGGTGTATAATGTGTATATTATGATAGACATTAGAGGTTGGTATAGTAATGCATGTATAAAGGGTGTTTTTGATGGTATAAAGCATGTATATATGTGTATGAGGTGTGGTCAAGGCATGTATAGCTTGTGAAATGGTATGGTATGCTTGGTATGAAATATACATGTGTAGGTACATGTTAGCATGGAAATATGCAAGGTGTGTGTATGATAAGTGATGTTAAAATGCATGAATTGGCAATGAACCCCTTAGTGGCTGAGAGGTATGAATGCCATGGGGATGTTTGGTGAGTATGGTATGTGGACAAGTCTAATGTATATGGGTAATATGAGATAATGTGCATGTAATGCATGATATTGTATTAGCATAAACTTAGTCAATGTATAACTTAAAATGGCATGTAACATAGGTAAGGAATGGCATGAATAATGACCTTAAAATTTGACTAGCAAATAAGTATAAAAAGTGGCTTGTAACTTTGCCTACAAAGGCTATGGCTTGTAAAAAAACACATATTCATTTGTGTGCCTTTGAGGGCTATGTCTTGTAATGGATAGTAATGGCTTTTTAAGCTATATTTTGGCCTTATGTATAGCCTAAGTTTTGGTTGGCTTTAGGCCTATGAATACATGACATAACTGGTGAAAACTGTACTGAAAAATAAGGTGAAATAGACCTGCAAAGCTAAATGGAACCTTGCCGCAATAACCTATAACTATCCTAAAATGACCATTACCTAAACTAATAAATCCACTGGATAGTAAATGGCCTAAAATTGTGAAATGCTTATGGAATAAAATCTAGCATAATACATCATAAATATTGGCAATTACACCCTTGAATATATTTTCTGATAATTTACCTGGTACAGCCTATTTGTGGCCATACCAGATCGAGCTAAATTCCATCTGTGCCATAAAAATTATAACTATCTATTTTTGAGTTTATAATATTATAAAAAGTTAATCAATAAAGAAATGGACATAGATTGAGGTTAAATGGCTCATTAGACAAACACCCACTGGATGGACTGACCGGTCAACTTAAGGATCCTTAGCAGCTGCTACACTATCTATTTTTTAGACAGGGACAGTACAACGATATAGGTCCCTATTGTATCTACTGTATTAGTATGTGTGATAGATAACTTTCTATCCTTGCCACTTGATGCTAGATTAGATATTGTCGATGCAACAGCGTAGGTCCCTAAGGGCCACTGCACTAGTCTATCGGACAGACTAATCTATTAGGCCGACACAACCACTTCATCACTAATCTTTTATATGATGTCAATGTAGCAGCGTAGGTCCATAAAGGCCACTACACTAGTCTATTGGACATACCAGTCTGCTGGGCAAACAACTCCCTATTATTTGCACCTTGGGTGCCGAAATTTAATTGAGCCGGTGTAGCGGCGTAGGTCTAAAATGTGGGCCATTGCACTAATTTATTTTTTTCCTCTAAATCCAATGTCTATCAGGGTCATCTCCTGAGATGGGCCAACTGAAGCAATTACATAAGATTAATAAAATTTAGATATGGTTATAAAAATATAACACATGAGTATTTTTGTAATTTTCCACTGATAATGCTTAAAGCTTTAAAATGGTATAGTTTATGCATGTAATGGTTAATAATGACCCAAAACATAATTTATATGAGTTATAATGATTAACTTGATAATTTACAGATAGAAACACCCTAGGGGTAAAATGGTAACTTTGCATGTTAGTACTCTAGGTTGAAGTTAGATACTAGACATATTTTAAATGTTTGAATTCACTACTAAGTATTTTATACTCAGCATACCTATTTCGGTGTGCAAGTACCAAGAATAAGGATATAGCCTCGTAAAGCATGCAAAGAAGTTCAAAGGTAAATTTTGAGAAGGTTGATCATGTACATTTGTATAGCTTTTGCACTCTATGTACTTAAGTGGGGAAAATACGTGTGATGTATAAAGGGACATAGGATTGTATTTGTATATATATGTACAGATAGATTATGTTGTAAATGATCAGTTGTTAATCCTTTTGTGAATGTATGCCTTATGTGGATGTTTTATGAGCTTAAGGCTTTATGTGATTTCTTGATTGTGGCCTAAGGCCTATGATTGTTGTTTGATAAATGATAATGATAGGTTGATATCTAAGGGGACTAGAAGGGTTCAAGTGATGTGATAATCTGTTCTAGAAGTGTTTTACAAGTTGAAAATTTTAGGATAGTGACCCGAGTAGCTGTTATGCTATCAAATTTTAAGAAATATCTAACTTTGTTAAAATCATTTTGTAACTGTATGAACATGATAACGTGAACCTAAATGGACTATAAGAACAGACAGTTCTGAGTTTGGAGCCAGATGGAATTGATTAGTGCAATATAAGTAAAAGTTAAACGAATGACCATGGGAGAAGTCATGATGGATAACCTAGTGGGAAGTGCACCGCTTATTGGGTTCCTTCAAAAATCCGATAGGGGGTGTTACAAAAACCTTTATTCCAAAAGATAATGTAGTTGAATTCATTAAATGAGGTTTACAACTAGCCTATAAACCTTTTACTCAAGCTCTAAAAATTCTTATAAAATCTATTTAATTTGATTGTCTATTAGGTTTTCTATCAAATGTAGAGCACTAACTAAAGTTGGAGAATCTCAATGATGGTGTTTTACCTCTAGCTACAAGACATCTTTCTATTAAACAAAGTGGTAATTCATGTGTGAGAGAAAATGGGTCATAATAACAATCATACTTGTGGCACCAACTCCTCTATGATATGGATCCCATAATTGGTTTTCTACATCATCTTTTATAGGTTAGCATTCTAATTGCTTTTATACTAACTATTATAATAACTCTTCTACAGCTTCTATTCAGGTATATTCTAATTATGGGGAAAAGGTCCAATTACCTAAAAAATCCAAAAATGACCATATTACCACTCCAAACCCTAATCTCATAGTTACTAATACGTCTTCTTCCAAACAGTGGGTTATTTATACTGATAGCACATATCACTTAACTTCTAATTAAAAACCTATCTATTCACAATAAGTATTCTAGAATAAAAGAGGTTATTGTAAGTGATGGATCTAAACTTCTCATATCTCATATTGATTTTAACTACTTTTCTATTAGATTTTCTTTTTTTTCATTTTCATGATATTTTTCATGTTCTTAATGATACTCATAATTTATTAACTATTAGTGCACTAACTAAAAATAAAAAGTTTTTGTTGAATTCTTTTTCTATCATTTTGTGATAAAAGATTTGAAGATGAGGGAAACTTTGGCACTTGACAATAAGGATGGTTTTTACTGCATCTTATTTATTGCCAATTCATTATATTTCAAGCAAATATGACTTTCTTGAAAACCTGACATGATCAACTTAGGCATACTGATGTTTTTAAAATGAAAAATTAGTTACAATAATTTGTCAATTTGTGATTTTTTTTACCTCATGTGCTATTACAGTCACACTATAAGAAAAATGACTTTTAGGGATGGAAAATCCAATCCCTAAAAGTCTAAATCTAGTCCCTATAACTTAATAAGGACCAAAAAATATGGTCGCCAACCATCCTTATAGGCTCCGCCATTAAAGGTCAATAGGAATAAAATTCTTAAACTAGTCCTTAAAAGTTTGAAAGACTGAAAAATATCTACCCACTAAAATACTAATAAAGGCCAAAAATTTGATCCCTAACATGTGTCTTCACATAACCAAATTAACCATAGAAGACCACAATTTCAGTCTTTGAAAACTAATTAGGATGAAAATATCTTGTCCCTAAAAATCTTTAGAATCATTTTTTTGGTCCCTAACTTAAACCAATCATTTTCTTATTCCTCTAAATTCTGGTCCTTAAAGAATTATAAGGATTATTTAACTTGTTGTTAAATGTTTAAAATAATTCCTTTATGTAAATAAATATTTCCACATCTTATACTATAAAGCACACAACATAATTATATACACATAATTGCCATACCATTATACTTTGATATAAATAAATTTTGTAATTAATTACAAATATCAAATAGTTTTGCATCCAAAAAATAGCACATTAGTGTTTGGATAGCCCCTAACCATAAAAAAAAGGCATTCCTAAGCAAAATAATACAATTTTTTGTTCCTAAAGTAAAATGATAACTTGTATAAGACTTTAATATGCATTTATATAAATTTCAAAGTCCAAAACCTGCAAAAAGAAAAGGTATAAAATAAGTGACTTTAAAAAACCTATGAAGATCTAATAATAATAAAAATTCAAAAAAGAATTATAATAAAGCAACAATGTAAAATGGTCTGCATCAATATAAAATAATTCTTAGATAAGTTTGAATGTGATTGAATCACTTACCTCAAAAAGAGTTCAAATTTAAAGAAGTTATAATATATTAAAAAATCAAGTTACTTACAAATACCGAGCAACTAAAAATAATTATGAAAGAGCTTGAATATGACCAAAGCATTTAAAGAAATATAAAAATTTTTGACTTTCTATTCCAACATTGCTTTTACCTTGGTTCTGCATTAAGTTAAGATATATGTTGCATCGTAGATAGGCAAATTAACCACAGGTAACTACAAGCAAAAATTCAAAGCCTAGGATATGCCAATGCCAATAAGGTCAAGTTCTTATTTTATTTACATCTCCTAACAACTAGAATCTTTTCACTCATTAAGGATGTATGTGATTCATAGTTATGGTAGAGTCTATTAACCTTACACAACACTTCAATTACAAAAAATGAACTTTAAAAATAACTAACATCTGTGTATACTTTCTATGACTCTGCAGATTCTTTGAGCATAAAAAGAATAGAACAAAAAAAAAGAAGAACCATTCAGCATAACAAAAGATAGCACAAACAATTGAAGTCTCTAGGTATTCATTTTCCAAAAGCCTTTAACAAGGGGAAAATATTGTCGATACTAATCTTTGACAAAAGCAATAACATAACTCAAGTCTCTACATGCTTTTAGAGGAGAAGAACAATAACATAACATATTCTTGTAAAATATACTTCTATTAGAATACCAAGTGTTTTATCACTTTCAACACCATAGGTAAGGATAACCTGTTTGGTTCAATTTTTTAAGAGTTAACCAATAGGAAAATAATA
Source organism: Hura crepitans (assembly GCA_948208565.1). Lineage (NCBI taxonomy): Eukaryota > Viridiplantae > Streptophyta > Magnoliopsida > Malpighiales > Euphorbiaceae > Hura > Hura crepitans. The sequence goes on along the minus strand of CANXYI011900542.1, from coordinate 1,524 downwards.
TAAATCAAATATGTAAAAAGAGAAGCACTATTACATAGTTCTCTTTTTCTAATAAATGTGAACAATATTTACCTAGATTACAGATATTCGACTAAATCCACGAAATAATTCAAATTACAAACCATCATTTAGAATGGATTTTAATTTAAAGGAAAAAAACTAGTTTGTTGAAAATACCATTCTAGTTTTATAATATGTCTTTCATGCATGGGATTTTCAGCAAAATAATGATTTTTTTTTCTTTTTTCATAACATATTGTCTGAAAATGTTTTTATTTTGAGGTGGCCATTTTTATAACCCATTGAATTTAGATTTTTTAAGGACCAGAAATCTATTATTTTAAGGACTAGACTTAGGTTTCTTCTTTAATAGAAAGATAAAAATTAAAAATAAGGGACCGGCCATAAATTCGGTCCCCATTAGTACACTTTTAGGACTAGATTTTAATCCTATCCTTGAAAAATGGTCCCTAAGAGTCCCTTTTCTTTTAATGAAATTTATATTTTTTTCATTTCTAATTACCAAGCTATAGGCCTATTACATTTCACTTGTTCTAATTTGTAAGGATCCACTAATATTTCTCCTAGTGATGATTCTTTTTATTATATGCTCTTTTTATCATTATAATAAAAAATGTTAGATTTACTTTATTAAGTTCAAATCCAAAGTGCTTGTTGTTAGAAGTATTCCCTAGAGATCATGTAATAGGGTAATATTCATGTATCTAAATCTTGTGAATTAATAAAATAAGGCATTTCTCTTTCTATCATGGTACTTTTATATATTACCTATAATTATTTGCAATGTCTTAAACCATATTATAAAGTCCCTAGTATAAATTCACAATGCAGAGGAATCATGAAGCATTCATGATGTGAGATTCTTATTACATACAAATGTGATATACCTAAATATCCTTGATCATAGTATTACAAGATAAGACATTGTTAATGTAGATAGATCAACACATGTTATACTTCTTGATTAGATCAAGTAGTAGTTCTCACAAGCTCGAAGCAAAGAGATGCTTAGAGTTAACATGTAGATACTTACTTGAGGTGTCACACCCCCTACCCATTTCTACCCGAAACAGGCAAGAAGTGTCACTTCCCACTAAGGTCATCCATCTTAGGATTTCCCCAAAGCCTTTCATTTAACTTTTACCTAACTTTGACTACCTTTGACCAAACGTAACCTTAAGCCCATTCTGATTATTTATCACCTAATTACTAACTATTTTAGTCCGTTAAAATACTTATCAGACATTTATCAAACATCGGGCAGCATAACGACTGCCCTAGTAACTAACCCAAAACTAATCTACAAAGAAAAACACTTCTAAACCATTATCTAGCCTAATATCCCCTCGAGACCCTCTGATCCTCCAAATCATAGTAAATCAGCATCATGTCAAACTTATTTCATCCATCATAGGGTCACAGACCATCAACACATAAGCATACAAAAGTAGCTATTCATTTATAAACAAAACTATACAACATTCAGTTGATTAAGGACCTTTA
>CANXYI011900206.1:0-10711 GCA_948208565.1 Hura crepitans | reverse complement strand
TTTCTTTACATATTCATACATAAGCCATATTCACACCTTAAGGTACATAATCATGCCATTTTACAAGTCATTGCATACCTATCCAATTGAGCTACCATTTCACCTCATTTTCATGCCAACCATATCACTATTATTATCCATTCCCAATTATGGTTTGTACACTCCTTATACTTGTCATTTTCTCACCTAATATGCCATATACATATTCACACATACCATAACACATTACATACACCATTCGGCCAAAGCTTGCACATACATATACACATGAATTTCCTCCCAATCTATCATGCCAAACCTATCATTTTAAGGCTATTAACATTACTATAACACCAATTCACCTTATTACTATTCATAACACCATAGACATACACTTCCATATAACACAAATGCATAATTTCATAACAAACACATAGACATACTAAATTTTAGTCTATTCCACATACCTAGGGTGTGAAAATGCCCTTTTCCCCACCACTTGGAAGCTTGTAAACTTGGTTCCTTTCATTGGTATCCTTAGCACCTAAACATACACAATTCATCCTTAGAAAATTTCTCAAAAATTCTCTATAGCTCTAAATTGAAATCTAAAACCATGGTCACCCTTAGAATACCTTAATCTACCTATACCAAAAATAAAAAGTGGGTTATGAACACTTACTCAAGAAAAGTCACTATTCACTCAAGTGAGAGATCTCCCAATCTAAGCTCTGTTTCTCAATTTTATTAGAAGATTTAGAATTTAAGGACTGTGAAGGTAAGGATTCATATAAATTTTATGGGTTTTAGTGGAGAGAGGAGAGAGAAAAATAAAGAAAAAGAATTATAGAGGAGAGAAAGTGGCAACAACTTTTAAGGATTTTGAGGAGGAAGATGACTAGGTTACACATGTGAGACCTCTTACATAAAGGTAGGTGGATGTCCTTGATCGTGACACGTGGCGATCTATTGGCTCATATTCACCCTATGCCTTTTTAAGCTTTAAAAATTCGTAAAAAAAATTCTTTGGACCTCTAAAAATACTTATTTTAGTCTTAAAAATCCTCGATTAGTGTCACTAAAGCCCATGTAAAATTTCAAGTCAAAATTCCACGGTTGACTTTTTGATACTATTCACCTGCTAGAATAAAATATTCATAAAAAATATCAAACAACCTTAGAATATTAAAATTCCTTCTCTATCATACTCATTGGAATTTTTGAGGTTTAGGGTAAGGTATTTTTGAGTCTGTCCAGGCACATCTTAGGGCTGTCTTGGTACAAACTCATTTTATCTCCTCATACACTAGTTCTCGACTTGAAATGATTTATTTGTTCTGCTAAAATTTAAATTCATTCATTTTACCCATTTTCAAGCCCATCAAAGTTTTATGACAAATACGCCCTTTTTCGGCATCGTGGCGATGCCCCACACTGCAGGGAACATCCCTTGGGCTAGAAGGTAATGTTTATAAGACCCTAACTTATGGGCATTACATTGTGAACCTTGGATTCAATAGTGAAATGAGAGATCTTAGCCTTCCAAAATAAAATAAAACAAATAAATATAAAAAGAATTAAAGACATGTGGACTTAATACTAACCATACATGTGTAATTCTTTAAATCTCCACCATTAATCTACATGTATAAATATGGGTTTGACATAAAATAATTATAAGATTTCAGCGAACATTGTCCTTCTACCTTATGCTTTTGGAGAAAATTTTCTCTTCCTAATTACCCTTCAAAATTCTTTTGTCAACCTTTCAATTTTATGCAAATTGATACACTAACATGAAACCCTACATCAAGATAAGTTATTACTACAAGATGAGCATTTGAGGATATATAAGAAGTAGTAATTTGGTTCTTTAATTATGCCATTTATTTGGTTAATAGAAGGTCATATGTGATTAGTAAAGGAATTAATTAAATATATGTGATTAACATTATTTTTATAGATTTTATAAGAGGAAATTGAATATGGAAGTTGAAAATATTGAAAAGTAGATATTGAATAAATGAAATTAAAGAGAGATTGAAGAGAATTAGAAGAGTATTTTGTGGATTATAGTTTAAAGAAGTAAATGTATTCAACCTTTTTGGATTTTTGCTTGTTTAAAGTTATGTGAGTGTTAGATTTTACATATATTAGTTGATTAAATTAGAGTGAGGATTTAGAAAAAAACTTAGGCTCAAATTTGAGAATTTTAGACTAAAGCACGTGAAAAGAAATGTTTACCCTTAAGTGTTCACTTAGCTAAAACATGTACACATGGAGGAAAAATGAAATTTTGTTATTAGTTTGTATAGTTAAAGTATTTATTAAATATATGAAATGAAATAAATAAATATGGGAGATAAATGGATTAAATAGATGTCTAATAATGCAAGGCTATAAAAGTCTAAAAACTTAATGAGATATATGTGAATTAAGTAGATGTTCAAAACTTGAGCTGTTAAATTTACAAGAGAACCATAATAGTGTGTTAATTGGAACTTAATGAATACAATAATGAAATGGGTTGTTATATGTTGGCTGACTTTTACTAGTATAGGAAAAATAAAGTCTTAGAGAGTTAAATTGCATATTTTAAGCATTTGTTAGTTATATGTGAGAAAAGAATGAGATGAAACAAGTAGACAACTTTAAAGAAATAAAAATAAATAAATATGTGTGTGTGTCTGTGTGTGTGTGTGTATATATATATATATATATATATATATATATATACATATTTATGTTTTATGAAAATAGAAAAAGTTGCATATACATGTAAATAATAAAGTGAATATATAATACTTAAGAATGTCATATGAGGTATGAAAAATATAGGTGCAGTACTTGAGGTAAAGGAAAATCATATGAATAAAGAGAAATGGAATTATATGTATAATTTAAGAAGTTTTGATTAAAGAGGAGCATTGAAGAAAATGAATAGGTTAATTTGATATGATTTTAATGAAAATGATTTTTTTTTTAAAAAAATACATATGTAAGTAGATAACAAAAATTAATAAGAGATAAGATATAGAAGGAAAAAGTAAGAATATATTTTGAATATTAATGATAAATTTGAATAAACGAGAATGATAAAAGTAAAATTGATAGTTGATGTATATAATGTAATACATAATAAGGAGGCATAATAGAAAGTAAAGAGAGATGAAAGAAAAATGCATAGGATACAAGGAAAGGAATATATGTGTAAGTAAGAAAACAAGGTTGTAAATTAAAATTGAAAGATAGAAATAAGAGAAGGAGGTCAAATGAGAAAATATAATGCATTAATTAAGTAAATAGAAATTCATACATATGTATATAATTGAAAAATAGTAGAAACAAATATTTGAATATTAGAGATAAAAAGGGATTTATTAAAAATAAAAGATTAATAACTTATAAAAAGATATAAATAGAAATAAAATGAAAAGGTAAAGAACTATAAAAGAGTACAAGAAGTGCTATGTAATATGATAAGAAAAGAAATAAAACAACATAAATGAGATTATGAAGTTAAAAAGAATATTTTATGAAACTAATTAAAGACTTTAAAAATAATAAGTATATAAATAGGAAATTGGTAAAGTCCTTAATATAAAAGTTTATAGAGATTATAGTTACAAGAAACTATAGAGAAAAATGGATACATGGTTATAAGTAGTATATAAGAGAATTGTATAGATAAAAAAGAAATAGATTCGAATAAAATGATGTTGAATATATTACAAGAATTGTGCATAAGCATGATTTTGAATATGTTTATACTAATTGTGATATGAAATATACATGAATTAATTGTAATATTTATAAGGGTGTACATGTGTACACTTAAATTCTTGAAATATACTTTTATGTATGCATGCCAAAAATTTCCTTAATATGCATATTTTTGTATATTTGACTACATCTAGAATAAATGTAATTGTAACAATATTGGCACTACCACTAGACTTTTCACATGCTATTTGATGAAGAAAAAGAAGAAAAATAACTATCAATGAATATTATTGATTAATTTATATGCAGTTATACCAAAGTAAACGATAAGAGATATAATTGCCAGATGCCCCGATGTTCTACATAATTTATGTAGCCTAGGATAGGTTGATCGGTCAACTAGGGAATAACCTTTATAGCCACTGCTTACTATATAGTGCTTTGGCACCTACTATTTAGTACTATGGTTCATATCGAACTACACCATTGAGGGTGCTTATTGTATAGTGCTTTTATGCTTATCGTTGGTATGAGGAGTGCTAGTCCCATATATATTACAAGGACACCTCAATTTCATATCATTATATATCCTATTATCTTACCATGGATAACGATTATATGATTATTAGGGGCAACATTAAAATGATAAATTATAAGGTAATTGATAAAGATAGTAAAGATAAAATATACACACATAAAGTAATGGAAAAAAAAAGTACTGTGATAGAACTCATATAATGATACCATATAGACTAGAATTTAAATGAATATGTTTAATTAAATATTAATTAGTTATTATAAATATGATAACATATGTAATTGATCATAGACTAGACTAATACATGAATAAAGTTAAAATTAAATTATGAATAGTAATGTTATAAGTGAATTTAAATATTTAAACTACTTATACATGTAAATAAGTACTGGGAAATCAAAGGTATAAATGATAGTCACATACAATAATATTATAAGTGAATAGAAGTTAATATGAAATTACAAGATTAATATAAGATGTTAAAAGTAAATAGAATTAAAGAATTTTTCCAATTCAAATGGAAGAAAAAATTTAAATAAAATATCAACAAAGAAGCTAATAAAGCACAAATGAAAATATCAAACAAGAATATTAATAGAAGAATTTACCGAACAGAAGCCTAAATGTGAAGAGTTATAAAAGTGATTACATGATATATGTATAAATAAGTGCAAGTACATACAATGAGTAAACGATATATAAGATATTTTGAGAGAAATGCAATAACTATATAGTAATAATTAAATGATATCATATAGGAAATGACATATAAAAAAGTTGCTAAAGCATATGTATAGATATCGAATATGAGAACTAAGGAGAAATCTATAAAGTGAACACAATGAATAGGTATAGGATTAATATACAAATTTATAATACAAGATAAAGGTACAAGAAAAGGATAATAAAAAGGAAAGTTGTGGTAAATGTATAGTAAATAGAACAAAAAAGATAGTACTAGTAGAAGAAAAAGAATATTATAGTCTATATAAATGATAAACCGTGAGATATATAAATGATAACTAGGATATAAGCAATATCAAAAAATTATCGATAAAATAGAGAAAACCACTCACTAGGAATAGCCAAAATATGATATAAAAAGTAAATAGTAATTATATAAGTATATGACATTACTAAAATGAAAGAATAAAATATGATGCTCTAATATGGATATTGAAATAATTTGTCACATAAGCTTAAATGGAAACCATAATTTAGAATACACCAGTAAATAATTTTTCTTAGTGGATCAATTTTATGATGTGTAGGTCTTGGATCGGGATAAGTGAAATAATAGATCAAGGCCATAAAAGTCCTAACAATGGTAGGAGTTTACAAGTGAGAAATATAGGTAAGAAAAGGCAACCATGAACATCTTTACTTACAGAAGTTTTCTAGCATTTGTAGTTGTGCATTTGTTAGGTAGAACACATGTATATTAATAGTAGTTTTAGATGTTATGTTAACAAATAAGAATTTGTGTATTAATATTGTGCTAAATAATAGTTTAAATGATATAAATGTTTTCTTAATATGTATATGTATGTTTTAAAGAGTATAAATGTTATGTCTATAAGTGATATATGTCAATTGTATGTGGAATATTATGAGAATTGAATAAAATAGATACATTGGGATAACAAGATAAAGAATAAAAATGAAATAATAAAGGATCAGTAACCAAATTTGTAATGTGGCATCTTGTACCTGAACTAGTGTATCAATTAGGTATAAGGGTGTTACAATTTTAATTGGTATTAGAGCTTATGTTTATGCATTTTTGGGTATAAAATGGTTGTATATATGTGTGACATAGATCTATACAGGCACTATATTATAGCTAGATTACTACGACAGGTAAAAAGATCTGCTTGCCGGCCCCTATGAAATGTGTATAGGAAGCACATATATGAGTTGAATAGAATAACATCTAAAAATCATATATGAACATAAAAAGTTACAAAGTTAGATGTCTATTAATAGAAACATACAGTAATAAAGGTATTAATGTAGGGACTAAACATAAGAGACTACCAAGTTAATTATCAATAAAATGATATAGTGATAAAGATATCAAAATAAGAAAAAAGTAAAAGAAATTACAAAAAAACTTATGATAGGTTAGAATAAAGTTATGGATGAGGATGAAAGTGAGTAACAAATGTTAATACAGATGAAACTAATTATATTAAGTAAAATGATCAAAGGTAGAATAGTGGCAGTATATAATAAGTAAAGAGCCTAAGGCATGAAGTATAATAGATGTAACCCTTATGAAAGGTCAAAGAGGAGAAACGTACAAGGAAAATTTCAAGGAAGAAATTTCCTAAGAGGGGAAAAGTTGTTATTCCCTGACTTTCGATTAAATTTTCCATAATGGTAAAGTGGGAATTAGAAGAAAAGGTGAGGAAAGAAATTGACATATGGATCAAGTATAATCGATTGGCATAAACAATTGAGAGAAAAATGACTAAAGGTTAAAATAGTAATTATGTTAAAGGGCTAAGAGCAAGATGGGAATTTCACTTTTAGTGGCCAAAAAGAAGAGAAAAGCATATGGATGTAATAAGGAATAGACATGTGGCATATGAATTGTGAGAAAATGTGAAAAGAATAAGTTTCAAGAAATGGTTCCAATGAATAGTGACACTCGAGCTTTGAATAGTGCATCCCGAGCCTAAATGAAACTGACCCTACCAGATGATATGATAAATTATAAGATAAATTATAGTAAAATTTAAGAGTCAAATGAGCTCATATAAAAGATTAAAAATAAAAAAATAAGATCTAGAATATGGTTCGAAATAAATAGTAACTCATTCAGAGCTAAATCAAAAATTCCTAAAATGAGCATAAAAAAATTTGAGACTTGCACATCCTGATACTAACATAATTAGAGAAATATGAAAATCATGATTCCTTAATTTATTTAGGAGTCGAATTATTAAAGAGAAATTAGCCAAAATAAATAGAGAAAATGACAAAATTATTAGATAATCATGACATGATATTTTTTGTAAGGAGCATTTGTGGCCTTTGGATTTAATAGTGACATGAGAGATCTTTGCCATCTAAAATAAATTAAATTAAATAAGTATAAAAAGAATTGAAGACATATGGACTTAATCCTTATCATACACATGTAATTACTTAAATCTCCACCATTAATCTACATGTATAAATATGGGTTTAATATAAAACACTTAGCTAAGGTAAGAGGTGGAATTATTTTGCTAAGATAAGATTTCAGCCAACATTCGTTTCCTTTTTTATGCTCATGGATGAATTTTTTCTCTTCTTAAATACCTTTTAAAATTATTTTGTCAATTTTTCAATTTTAAACAAATTGATCACCTACATGAAAGCCTACATCAAGATAAGTTATTAACCTTACAAGGATATTTGGAAAGAGGTGGAATTTAGATAGAGAAAGAAGGTGAAGATGAACATTCAAGGGTATGGAAGAATTCATATGCTGGTTCTTTAATTATGCCATTTATTTAGTTTATTAAAGGTCATAAGTTATTAGTAATGGAATTAATTAAATATATGTGATCAATGTTATTTTTATGGATTTTATATGAGGAAATTGAATATGAAGGTTGAAGTAATTGAAGTGTAGATGTTGAATAGATAAAATTAAAGTGATATTAAAGAGAATTAAAAGAGTATTTTGTGGATTAGAGCTTAAAAAGGTAAGTGGATTATACCTTTATGGATTTTTGCTTATTTAAGGTTATGTGAATGATATATTTTACATATATTAGTTGATTAAATTAGAGCGAGGATTTGGAATCTTAATTAGTCTAAAATTTGATGATTTTAAGCTACAAACACATGAAAAGAAAAATATCCACTTTTAAGTGTTCACTTAGCCAAAACATGTACACATGGAGGAAAATGAAATTTGGTTATTAGTTTGTATAGTTTAAGAAATTAGTAAATGTATGAAGCAAAATAAATAAAAATGGGAGATGAATGGATTAAATAGATGTCCAATAATCCATGTCTATAGAAGTCTAAAACTTAATGAGATATATGTGAATTATATGGAAGTTCAATAATTAAGCAATTAAATTTGCATAAGAACCATAGTAATGTGTTAATTAGAACTTAAAGAAACCAAGAATAAAATGGGTTGAAATTTTGTATGTTGGTCGAATAAGTCTAGTAGAGGAAAAATAAAGTCCTTGAGAGTTAAATAACATATTTTAAGCATTTATTACATATATAAGAGTAAAGAAATGAAAAGAAATAAGTAGAGAACTCAAAAGAAATAAAATAATTAAATATATATGCATACATACATACATACATATATATATATATATGTGTGTGTGTGTGTGTGTGTGTTTTATGAAAATCGAAAAAGTTACATATTTATTTAAATAATAAGTGAATATATAACAATTAAGAATGTCATATGAGGTATGAAAATATAAGTGTAGTACTTGAGATAAAGACTAATCATATAAATGAAGAGAGAGAGAGAAATAATTATATGTGTTAGCTAAGAAATTGTGATTAAAAGTAGCATTAAAGAAAATGAATACATTAATGTGATATGATTTTAATGAAATTGAGTTTTGTTTTAAAAATACATATGTATAAGGATAACAAAAATTAATAACATATTACACATAGAAGGAATAGGTAAGAATATCTATAGAATATTAATGATAAATTTGAGAAAATGAGATTGATAAAAGTAAATATAGTTAAATGTATAAAATAAAATGTTTTAAAAAAGGGGAATAATAAAAAGAAAAGAGAGACTAAAGAAAAATATATAAGACATAAGGAAAGGAATATATGTGTAAGTAAAAGAGTAAGGTTGTAAATAAAAAATGAACCATGTAAATAAGAGAAAGAGGTCAAATGAGAAAATATGGCATTTGAGTAAAGTAAATAGAAACTCATAAATATGTATATAACCACAAAATAGTAGCAATAGATATTTGAATATTAGGGATGAAGAGGGATTTATTGAAATAAAAGATTAATAACATAAAATGAGATATAAATGGAAATTAAATGGAAGGGTAAAGAATGATAAAATAGTGCAAGAAATGTTATGTAATATGATATGACATGAAATTTAAAAAAAATGAGATTATAAAGTTGAAAAGAATATTTTTTGAAACAATTTAAAGACTTTATAAATAATAAGTATATAAATAGGAAATTGGTAAAGTCATGAATATAAAAGTTTATAGTTATTATAGTTACAAGAAAATATGGAATAAAATAGATATATGGTTACAAGTATAGTATAAGAGAACTATATAGATAAAACGAAAAAAGAATATGTAATGCCTATGAATTGGAACCTTATGAATGGTACTTTTGAGACATGAATAATGTCTTTTGGGATGTTAACGCACTATAGGGTGACAAAAAAGGGGAGTACTATTCGTAAAACTTTGATAGCCTAGAAAATGATGAAAATGGATGAATTAAAAATTTTAGCTGAACTAATAAATTATTTTAAACCAAGAACTATTGAATAGTAACCTCAGTTGAGATTGGGTCGGGACAGCTCTAGGATGTGCCTAGGTGGACCTAGAAATACCATACCCTAAAGCTAAAAAATTCCAGTGAGCTTATTGGTAAAGGAATTTTAATATTCTGAGGTAATTTGATATTTATTTGCAATTTTTCATTCACGCGAGTGAATAGTAATCCTAGTTATCGAGGGAGTTTTAAATTGAAAATTTACAGGGCCCTTATTGGGTATTATCAAGGATTTTTAGCATTAGAATAATGATTTTCAGAGGTATAGAGAAATTATTTTGAATTTTTGAAGTTTAAAAGAAAATTGAGTTAAAACGGGTTATTGGATCGACATGTGGCGCGATCCGGGCCACCCACCTAGCTAATATAAAAAGGTAGGCACATGTGGGGGTGCCACATGTGCCAAACCACCTCACCTTCCCCTTTATCCCTAAATGGCCAATGCCATTAATGGGTTTTCCACCTTCTCTATTTTTCTTCATTTTTTTTCTCTTCACACACGGAAACGGCATAATATTTATATGGTTCTTTGCCTCTATGACCCCCTAAAGCTATTCCAAATGACAAAATTGATAAAAAGGGGGTAAAAAGTGAGATGTGAGCACTTGATAAATAATGCCACTTTAGTGGGTAAGTGGAATTTTCTAAGGTTTAATATTTTTATTTTATGGTATTTTAGGTGTTGATGTTAGATATGGAAACAGATTTCAATTTAGAGTTATATAAATTTTTGTAGAATTTTTCTAAGTCCAAACCCTATTATGTTTGTAGTGAATTGGTGGAATTTGATGGAGGAAGAGGAAACCAAGGGTTTTGGAGTGCCATCAGACTATTTTAGAGTTTGCTGTAAATGAATTTAGTGAAATATACATTGTATGTTATGGTTTGTACATTTTTGGTATGTATGTATGTGTATGGAAATCTTAGTTGTGCATGTATGTATATGTGTAATAA
>CANXYI011900204.1:0-10598 GCA_948208565.1 Hura crepitans | reverse complement strand
TTTCAGCTTTCTTACCTGTACCTCAACTTTATAAAATTTTTATTTTAATTTACATACATAGCGTTTTGAAAATATTTCTAAGAATAATTATAGCAAGGTTAATAAATAAGAGTAAAAATATAAAAAAAATGTAATAATCTTTTATTAATCTGAAAAATCACACTTAAAATGGTATACTGTGAGTGCAATGGAGAAAGTAATAAATTGCAATTAAAGCTCATTAGTCATAATTAACTATGAATCTTTACTGTGAAAATTCATTGTAAAATCACATATAAATCAAGTTTTTATACTGATCTCATTGCATCTATTCTTTAATTTGTTGGCTCTATTATGGATGGCAATCTCTATTCTTTTTCCTTTTTTCATTTCTTTTTGTGTTGCTTTGCTCATTATAATGTTTTTCTTTCTTTTTTTTTTTCCTATGATTCCTTTTCAAGTCATTATCCTAAAAGGAAGATAGGAATGTGGCGCAGCAAAGAGGAGAAGCATCATTTGGTGTCAAAAATTAAGTATCATGTAATTTTATGCATAGCCTTTTAATTGGATTTTACAAAGGCATGACATATTTTTAGGTAACCCATTTTTTACATTAGATTTTTATATTAAATTATTTTACTTTTAATTTTAATTATATTAACTTATTATTTGATAGAAAAGCATATTGTATATTTGATTAAAAGCATATCCAATCAAGTTTATTATCTCTTTGTATTATATTAAATGTATTAATTAAAAAGTCACATCAAATATCAATAACTCGCATCCTTTAAAATTTAATTGAAATTACATTTATAAGAGGATGTCAACTACTGCCTTTTGGCTAAAATTTGAGCAACAGTAGTAGTTTTTGGATGTTTGGATTTTAATCCGATAGCTGGCGGGACTGAGAATTCTCACAATGATTTATGTGACATTATTGGATTTAATGTGATTAAAACTAAAAAAAAATTACTAGTTCGGTTAAATATAGATTTATTATAATCAAAGTTGAAAGTAAAAAATTCATTTAAAAATTTTTTAATTTAAGGACCGAATATAAAAAAAAATGTAAAAGTGGAAGGATATAAAGATGTATTCTGCCCTGTAGAACTTGTGATAACATCTAAGAGCTTGTTGGTGATCATATTCTTCAACTGCTATTTTCGGCACTAAATACATATATAATTGGAGATGCATTTCAAAGCTATAAACAGATAAGAGTAGAATGTTATTCATATTCCGAAAAGGATATGATAACAATTTTCACTTCAGAGGTGAATTTACACTATAAATAATATGTTAGGTTATTCTGTAATCTTTGTATTTTTTTTTTCTTTATTTCATAAAAATAATTACACTTTCCTTTTAACGTAAATTTAAAAAATTATACAATGTTTTTAAGAATACATTGGAGTTATTGAGACGAAACATTAAAAATAATTATAAAAAACATTAGATATTTAATAGGAATAAATTAAATTTTAATCATATTGTTAATAAGGAAAATGAATTATTTGAGAAAAATTAAAATGGAAATAAGAGATACCGCAAACAAATATGATGATTCGATTTTTTTTTTTTCTTTTTGTGGAAGGAATGATTCAATTGTATATTTAATTAACGTGATTTTATTGCTTAGTTAATCAGTATTTAACCATGAACGTCAACTTTACAATTTATTATTAAATTTCCATCTTAATTGTAATTTTAATTTCAGGTATACATTATATATAGAGAGAGACTCTAGTATATGGTTTGGACACTTTAAATTTTTTGAATCGACTATTTTAGAGTTAGACACTATAATGACAAGATAATCTTTTTAAGTATCGCTTTTTCTATATGTATTCATAATATCGAACCTTTGATATACTCAAAATAAATGTTCGTTCTTAATTAGTAGAATATAATTTCAAGTTTACAATTTTATTATTACTGTTTATTTCCTTTAGGTAATGAAAATATATTGAAATTTTAGACTATTGAAAATAAAGTGTTTTAATATTTCTATAAATTTTTTAAGTTTATTACATTTGTGCTGTAGGAAAGATTAGAGTGGTGTAAAATCGAATCGAAATTTTGACAATTTTGGTCTATTCGGTTTTTTTTGTTTTTGATTTTTTTGGTTCAGTTTTGTACAGTAATTTAAATTTAATTGGTTCGGTTAGATTCTTAAAGAGCAAAAATCGAAAGAATCGAACCAACCGAACTTATTAAAACGACGTCGTTTTAAAATAAAAACAGTGTCTTTTTGGAGTTTTATATATATAAAAAATAAAAAAATATATAAAATTTTGGTTTTTTTTGTTCGGTTCTATAAAAAATCTATTTTTTCGGTTCGATCCTCAAAAAATTTCGATTCGATTTGATTTTAAATTTTTTAAAAATTCGATTTTTGATTCTTTCAATTTTTGCAAATTGTGATCCATTTATTTAACTTGAATTATTGCATGCGAGTATCTTTTTATGGTTAATTGATTAAAATGATAATTAATTAATTAATTATTAAATAATTGTTGGTTGATGTATTAATAATAATTTTTTTATTTTTAAAAAACTGATATCGAAGGACTGTACATGAAAAAATAAACTATGGAATGGTGAGTAGTTACATCTACTTCACACCATTTTTTTTTTTTTTTTGCGAAAATTTCTCATCATATATTATCATTCGATAATTTAATATTTATCATTAAATTAAAATATATTACGAGATACACACTATATTGATTCTGTAATTTAATATTTATTATTAAATTAAAACGCGTTACGAGAAACACACTGTATGGCACTTGGTTACCATTCACTTGAATGAATTTGCGGAGCACGAGGCGCATGAGCTCGTTTTGAAAAACATTACACATTGCCATTACCCGCGCTCGCAAGTAACTGGTACCGATTCTCTCTCTTCTTGATTTTATACTCTTTCAATCTCACTTCGAATAGTCTACTTTATTTTTTTTATTTTACCTTTTTCTTTTCCCTCGGAGTCTTATTTATTAAATTCCATTAAAATAAAAAAAAAACTTATTTTCAACCATTCCCAATTAAAGTAAATAATTGAATTCAGGGATATTTAGTGATATTCTATATAAAAAAAAGGAGTAATTTTTAATTAATTTTTTTACAAGTAAAAAAATATAAATAAGTATCTATCTAATTTCCCTTCAACAAATTTTAAAAATTGTGAAATCTTAAAAGAAAAACATATCTAGTTATATTCCCGTACTTTTTAAAGAGATTTTTCTTATTTAAACCATATATAAACAAATTTAGAGTCATCACTATACAATATAATTGAATTAGTAGTATATGAATCCATAATTTAAATAAAGGATGTCCTTAGAGATGATGGGCAGAGCATTATGCTTTTATGAAAAGCTATTAATGAATTAATTAAACAATCATAATGCTACAATATTATAAAAAGTCAAAATACGAAAATGTTGGGAGAATATAATTTTTTTTTTCAATTTAAAGATAAAGAGGAAGTATTGTTGTTTATAAATACAAGTTAGTCAAATTCGAGGGCATTAAATAAGGTTTAACGATGCTTGTGAAGGTGAAAGAGTTTCGTAAATACAAGAAATTCGTACTAATAATCTGAAAAAAATAAAGAAAACAAAAATGCGTAGGAGTTTACCGTCAACTTAAAGAGCTATTTTTTTATTATTATTTCTTAATTTAGGTAAATCACTTGCACAAAAAGAAAAATGGACATCGAAATCTTGTAAAATAAGCATACGAAGGGTTGAAAGCCAACCCCATAAAAAACTAATACTACTATACAAAGAATGTGGTCCTCAAAATGGGTATTAGATGCAAACTAACTAAAAATCGCCCAAAATATGTCCAAACTGCAATTGGTAAAATAATCTTTCAAGTGGAGCCCTCCATTGTTTAATATTATCAAACTTAATTCATACCATAACTCATCTTCTCATACTCCTCTAATGCTGTACACCAAACGCTTAGCTTTGATTCTTTGAAACATAAAACACATGATTAACATAATAATAAAAATAAAGAACTTTTCTTCATTTGAAATCACTCGCCTTTATTATTTCTTTTGATTTTTTCTCTTTTCTGCCCCTTTGCATTTCCATTTTCTCAAGAAAAAGTTAAAAATACTAGTATAACAATTAATAATATTAGGGAAAGAAATAAAGAGAGAGAGTGAGAGAGAGAGTGTGTGTGTGTTTGAAGTTAACGCCAAGCAGAAGCGACGGCGAGAGTTTTTCCCATCCAACCGAAACAAACCCCACCATTCTCTTCTTTGACATTGAACCCCGGGTTGACCCGGTTCCCATAACTGAGTCTTGCTTTCATCGACTCGGCCACGGTTGGACTCAGTCGTTGCAACTCGAACCCAGCCATTCCCATCCGGGCCCGCCATTTCCCAAACACTTCACACCTTTCCACGCGATCCCTACCTTCGCAAGCGACCGAGTTGGCCAGCTTCCGACCCAGTCCTTCCTCTACCTTGATTCGCTCCGAGTTCTCTCTCTGCACTGTCGACTCCATCGAGTCAAATAACGCACCGTAATACAAGCATGCCTCATTCACGCGGGCCATGAATGGCGCGGTATTTGTGTTCATTTCTTGCTCGACTAGTGTCACGACGCGCGGCCCTAAGCCCTTCACGCGCCGCAGCAGTTCGTCTCGAGGATTCTCCGTCGAGACACTCTCGTCCGGCATTCTGTATAAGTTGAATGCAAAATTAACAGCCAAAGGCTCTTCAGGTTCGCAACCCAATGACTCACGAGTCAGATCAGCGAGTTTACAACTGACAACGTTGAAACGTAGAGTCACCCTTAACTGTTCCGCGAATTGACTCAGCTTACTACCAACTACCTTTAACCTCTCCTTCTCTTCCCCTCCATTATCAGCAACAGCTGTGATCTTCACTGTGGCTGGCTTCCCATTCAGACGCTCAGATAGCGCGTGGAGGAGATTCGTATATTGGCATCCCTGCCCTATGTCGAAATCAATAACATGAAACCCATTTCCGCTGTCGAGTTGGTCCATTGTAGCCTCAAGAATTGCGAGATTAGCAGCCATGAACCCGAGCTTAAAACAAGGAGACAGTTCATAAAGTGACTGGGTCGACCCGATATGTTCCTTGCTATAAAGCTCCGCAACTGGTGGTGGATGCTCCGCTGGGTTAACCCGCGATTTAAGCGCTAAAGACAGGTAATCCATCAATCTCTGTTCAGAATTGCCTCTTGGATTGGAGACTTGAGATACGCGCGCCAAGATCTCAGTCGCAACATCAGTTTTGCCTTCGCAGATAGCGGATGCAGCATCAAGCAGCGTTTGTTTTGAGCAATTAGGAGTTTGAGTGGTCACGGACGTCGACGAGGAAGTTGAAGAAGATGAAGAACAAGTAGGCGATGGAGAAATCGGGTTGGGACTCGAAGAAGTGATGAGACTCTGTATGGTTTCTGACCACTCGCTATTAGTATTTGTAATCACAGAAACAGCATCGCCTTCTTCGTCGTCGTTATCATCGAGAAGCGCCTTTTCTAATTCCTGTAGTTGATTCATCATCTTCTTTTGGGTCTCCTGCCCAGCTATAACCCCTCCTCCAACGTGGTTGTGATTTTGGAGAGTGTTCATGTAAGGTACAGCAGGCGAGGCGTGAACGTAGTTGCCTGAATGAATGGTAGGTCCCTGCCCGAGATTGATGGGTTGATGCCTGAGTTGTTGAAGGAGAGGCATGTTGTAGCGCTGCGACAAAGAAGGAAATTCCGGACCCGAGAATTCGATGGGAGAGAGGGTGGAAATAGGAGAGGTATGTTGATAAAACCGAGGTTTCACCGACCGGAGAAGAAGACCGTTCAGGGCTGGGTTGAGGTTTGGCTGCTGTAGGTTTAGTTGTTGTTGTTGCTGTTGATGGGCCTGATAATCGGCCAGCGTTCGCTTCCCAATTAAGCTTTGAGTCGTCAGGTTGGATGCGGCTGTTCGTTGTTGAGCGATCTGTGAAGTTGGGTCTAAGAACATTTGAGAGAGTTGGGTTCTATAGGAAGGTTGAGGTTGATTATTGGAATTCACGGTGGTCATGGATCTACCTGCCAAGCCGGAGTAGAAATCAGCGCCACCGCCGGAGAACCCAGATGCCATTTTCTCTCACCGGGACTCAGAACTATGAGAGCTTTTGCTCAGCGGAACGCATGAGACATAAAAAGAATTAACGGAGAAATTGAATGAATGGAGAGAGAGGGAGAGAGCGAGAAAACAGAGAAGAGTTTTTTTTTTTCTCCTATGGGATTGAAATGATTCTGATGAATATAAGGGACAAAAGCTTGCAAATTCCAACTGGTTTTTTTTTTTTTTTTTTTTTGCAACCAGTTATTACTTCTCCCTCTGGGCTTTTTTTTATTTTAAAAAAAAATTAGATAGAAAAAATCCTTATATGTTGGCACAGGAGTTCGTTTGGCGTGAGTTTTTCGCCACCTGATTCTCATAATACTAGGCGGTTTCTTACATTTTGAAGATTTGAACGGTGATTAACTCGGCCACAGCATACACGTTTGCTTACGCAGTTACAACTCGTTAAGCTTCCTAAATGAAACGTTATCCACTCTCCTACGAAACGCGTGACATTTCAGAACCAATGAATACGAGAAAAAGGTGTAAATGGGCCCACAGGTAATGACATCGTGAACACACGCCGTGCTATCTGCGATTTGAGGATAAAATTGTACCCGTGGGAATGAGATGATCTTTTGAGAGCAGTGATCAACTGACTGGACAGTTACCAAGTAGTCTAAAAAAGCCTACGACAACAACCCAAAAGAAATGCAATCCAGAAGGGAGAGAGAAAAGTGCTAGGCAACACGTGGAAATGGAAGGTAGAGCATTGAGAGAAGTTTGGGTAACTGCACCGTTATTTTGTTATTTGCTCGTGCTGTAGTTTCGCTGATTCGAAATTCCAGTAGCTGCTGTTCTGTCGTGACGGACAATAACCGGTTAATACTGAGATTGTGGACTTACACGTGTCAGTTGGGGACTTGCGTCTGATGCAGGAATTTCAAAACCGGAAAAGTTGCCTACGTTGGCCAAGCCCCAACCATTAGAATATTAATCTCCGACACACACACACACAAAAACAATATTATATAATTATTTATTAAATCAGGAGTTTGCTTTATGCTCAGAAATTAAAATTACGTCTCCCTTATCGTCACTGTTGCTTAGATTTAAAGTAAATTTTCTCATCTTTGTTTTGAATTAAATACTCTAAATTCCCAAAATTAATTATTATTTTTCATACGAGTCAAATTTCTTTTCCCATTTACCTGTGTTTTAATTTTTCTTGCTTATATTTATTCATCAATAAATTTATGTAAAAAAAAATTTGTCTTATTTAATTTAAATTTAAATTAAATATCATATGGAAATTTCAATATTTATGTTTTTTTAAGCAAACGTGAAATCAAAATCATCATCATCGACTAAAAATATCTTATTTATCAAGTTATAATAAATTTCATAATGAAAAGTATATCTCAAATTATAAAAATATAATTGACAATTGAGAAACGTTTGATAAGCATGAATAAAATGAGTATAATATATTTTTCATCAAATATTTTAATAATAAAACTGATTGAGTTTAAATTTCTATTTTTTATAATTTAGAAGAAAATTAAATTATACATTATTTAGAGTGGTGATATTTTCATTTTAATTTTTTTTAGCTATTCCTGAAATCATTTAATCTCCAAAGGATTCGTGCATATACTAACTGCCAGTGAAATCATAGTGATAAAGGATTTGATTTTGTGAATCTACAGACCATTTCAAAGTTTTATTTACTGATAATTAGGGGAGCTGAAGAAACAAAAATAACGATGACCTACAGAAACAAAATAATATTTTGGGGCCATTGAGTTCCCATAGTTGTATTCAAAAATCATTTCTTGAAATTATCGTATCAATATCCCAATATATTAAGTTATAATTCCACATTCTCAAATAATCAAAAAAAAAAAGAAAGCAAATAATAATAATAATAATAAGGTAGTAAGGACGTATAAAATGGAATTTTTGTGGTTTTTATAATAGGAAGAAGGACCCATTTATATATATATAATCACTCTGCCTAATTATTATTCTTCCCATTATGACGACAACTGCATCCTAAAGCTTGAGGATTACAAATATTTTCTTCTTTTTTTTTTTAATTAATGGAGAACGTTGGCAAATAATTTACATATGAATTAAACAAATAAAGTAATGCATGTAAAAAAATAACTATGGATGATAATGCATAATTTAATATATTATAATTTTATTCTTAAATTTGATTAAAGATAAATATTATCTATACTTTTATAAATATGAAAAGGATATAGTCAATTTTATTATTAATTTATTTGAAACGAAAATATTTTACTTTTAAATTATTTCTTAGTCATTCTTTTGCTTTAAAATTTTAAAATGGGGATTTTTTTTCTATATTTTTTACAATGATAGGTTGTGACAAAAGTTTGAAGAGAAACTAATAAAAAAAAAAGGGTATTTTACTATATTTTTTAAATTTAGAGATAAATGTGATAAAAAAATTAAAATATAAAATTAATAAAATTTTAAAATTTAAAAGAAAAATTGAATTTAATAAAAAATGCATTCAATTTAGCAATGCTTTTTAACCATGTACCATTAATTGAGCGAGGTTTTAAAGTAAATGAATTTGTGTCCTGAAATTATAGGGTACGGAAACTTCGAGCAATGGGTGCGTCCATACCTGAGTGTATCAACAGAGTTAAATTGAAATAAAAAGTGTGGCAGCTGCTCAATGCTTTTTCGTTGTTTTTTAATTATTATTATTATTATTTAAAATACAACATCTTTTATATATATATATATATATATATATATATATATATATATATGTATGTACACACACCCCCCACACTTTCAACGAGATTT
Organism: Hura crepitans; assembly: GCA_948208565.1. Lineage (NCBI taxonomy): Eukaryota > Viridiplantae > Streptophyta > Magnoliopsida > Malpighiales > Euphorbiaceae > Hura > Hura crepitans. Next base: position 1,679 of record CANXYI011900204.1, on the reverse strand, counting down.
GTTTTTCTATTATTTAAGAGTAAAAGAAAAATACTATCTATCTTTTCTATTATTTTTTTATTTTTTTGATAAGTGTCTATAATTTAAATCAAAAATATATTTTTTTTTAATCTATCTAAACACTTGTTACATAAAAAATAAAGAATATAAAAATGATGAGGTATAAAAATAAACTGTAAAAACGAACGATATAATGAAATTTGACAAATTGAGATGGATTGGAAGCACAAGAAGAGGATTATATAATTCTATTATGATTATGGCCAATGCTTTGTGCTTGCTTAGAAATTAAAACTTTTCATACCACTTTTTAATGCAAAAATCACATTACTTTAAAAAAAAAAAAACAGTAAATGCGATTTAATAGAGTGCATTAACACCCCTCTAATAATTTTTTACCAGTCCACATATTGGTTTTTTTTTTATTGTATAAAAATATTATTGGAATTTAGACCCCATATTTCAAAATTTAATTTAAACATTAAGTTAAAATTGCTAAGCAACAATTTTTATGGGTCACATTATGCATTTTCTTTTTAGAAAAAAAAATGTAGTTGGGTGGCAGCGTGATGTGAAGGAATTTCAGTGGATATTTTTAAATTGTGGGCACATAGAATTGTAATTATGGTAATTAATATTGTATTGTGACTTTAATTCAAAATAACAAAGAAAGAAAGCAAAAGGAAAGGCTTGTAGGACACTGAAGGAGCCTTTAAGCACTTAAGTAACCTTATTAGTGAAAGAGCTCCTTTACCTAATCACAAATTTGGGTGTACTTAAATCCGCAATGAAAAAAGAAAACAAAATCATATAAGAAAATAGAAATAAGGTTCCTATCATTTCAGAATGATAATATCTCACTTAATTTAAAATTTAAATTTTTATATTTTTTTTATTTTTTAATACATCTAAACCTTTAAATATAGTTCTTTTGAAAGATAAAAGTGAAAATAAAACTCGAACATTTACCGAAAAAATACAAGAATTTATCTTCTTTTTGGAGAATATTAGAAAGTTAAAAAAAAGAGTGAATGGAGTGATTAATTGACCATGACTACAATGACGTGAAAGAATCTCAAGAAAAAATCATAAGTACCTAATCTATGACATTTGATTTTATTGAAATTTTCAACTTTTACTTTATTCTTTTAATTTTTGAATTTTTATTTAACACGTATTAAATAATTTGTTATTGAATAAAATAAAATGATTCTATTTTTAATATGTATTAAATTCTTTAACTCCTAATTTATTTTGTTTCATTAAATCTCTGCTGCTCATTAAAACAAAAAAAAAAAAGATTTCAGTGCAATAAATAAAAATTATTAACATTCAGAAACTTCATGATTGTGTTTTCCCAATAATAATCCATTTAAAGTTAATGCAGCGGATGGACCCATTTGCTCCGCATTTTAATCTTATACCGATATATTATTACTATATAATAATAATAATAATAATAATTTTTATATAATTATATTATTTAAAGAGCGGAAATAAATATCGAATTACTGAACTGCAAATGATTTTTTTCTATTAATATAATAATTTTTTAAAACCAATAATTTATGGCATTATTGCTTTAAGATATTTAGCTTTTTTTTAAAAAAAAAAAAAAAGAAATGGTATATTTTTTAAGCAATTGATTTGTCAAAAAAAAAAAAGAAATAAAAGAAATA
>CANXYI011899995.1:0-11994 GCA_948208565.1 Hura crepitans | reverse complement strand
TCAAAGTTCAAACATTTACAGATTTATAAATATCATCAAACACTTAATTAGAATTATATAAATATATATTAGTAAATATTTATATAGTATATAAATATAGACATTTCCATTGTTTCTTGATTGCAACAACATTAATATGTTTTTAAAATCTGTTTTAGACTGCGACAGTAATATTCAAATTTTATTTTTCTAATTTAATCAAATAACGCAAAATAATAATTTCTGCTGAAAAAACATTAGATTTAATAAATTTGTGTGTGTATATATATATATATATATATGTGAAAAAGAAAAGAAAAGATGTGTTCTAGATTGTTGTTAGCTACCCAACCAAAGTAATAATCCATATGTTATGAATCTCAATTTTGAGAAGAATAAAATTTATTTAAACAATGGAATTAAATAAATAAATAATAGTAATTGCAATTTCTTATAGACAGAATAAAACGTTTAGAAAATTTATTCCTCTGAGAAGTCAAGTAGAGGAAGTGCCTCCATTAAGGAAACTTCTAATTAAATACCCCTCCAGAGTATATGAATTATGAATTGATGTTTCCACTTTATTTTAATAATAATAATTATGCTCAACCGTCCAAACATTTTTCTGTAAAATTCTTATCACCTCATATATCTCGTCATTATATAATTAACTCAATTATAAGTATCATTTACAAATAATTTTCTACCACTTGATTTACATTTTGTTAAAATATAAATTAATTATTTTGGTATTAATATTATACTTGACCTAATTAATTAACTTAAAATATTTATTAATTATTCTTCATTTTATAAAAAAAAATTATACTAAAGAGATTAAAATACCTCATAGTATTGGTATTAACAAGAAGAGAAAACGCTTAAAATATATATAATAAATGATTGTCTTAATTTTTATTTATCAATCTGAAAAAATAGTAATATAAAATCTGAAAAAAGAAAAAGAGATAATGGTCTTGAAAATGATACCAGCCAAAGTTGCAATATAAAAGTGAATCAGTCGCTCTACGAGAATGAAAATAGTAAAAAGTTACTATTGCCTATTTATAGATAAGGATATTTTTATTTATCAAAATAATAATTAATTATTATGTTAAAAGAAATTTATATTCTTTTTTTTAAATAAAATATTTTTAAAATCAACTCTGCGAAAGTGACGTAATCTGCCATATTGTCATCAAAATTACCCTGGTGAGTTCAGTAGATGGGCTCCACTTGTCTCCTAATTTCTTCACGTTTCGCTTTTTAACTCTTTGCTTTCAACCCCGTGTATCAATTGCGTTACCAGCTGGCTCTCCACGTCAGATCGTTTTTTCTCCCTCGCATATAAAACCGCGGTCTTATGATTTACTAACCCAAACTCAAAATTTCCGACAGAATTCCAAATACCAGAAAACATCCTCTACTCTATATCCGACGCTGTTCTTATTCAAGGCATGCACGAGTCCTCAAACTCGAAGCGACCCAAATTCACCGCCCCTCCGACCAACGACTTCTTCCAACCACCACCACGACGACTCTCTCAAGAGCAAGAAATGTCCATCATGGTTGCCGCTCTCAAAAATGTCGTCTCCGGCACCACCTCGGCAGCCGCCTCTGATTTAAACTTCGCTCCGGAGTTACTTCACTCGACTTCCACTTCACAATTTTCCTCCTCCTCTGACGCAACAGGTTCCTCTACTAGCTCCTTCAATCTGTTACTTCACCCGTCTGATCTTGACGCGTGTAACGTATGCAATATCAAAGGGTGCTTGGGATGCAACTTTTTCCCGCCAAATCAAGAAGAGAACGCGAATAATAAAAAGAAAGGGACGAGAAAGAGAGGGAAGAAGAATTACAGGGGAGTAAGGCAGAGGCCGTGGGGGAAATGGGCGGCTGAGATTAGGGATCCCCGGCGGGCGACAAGGGTGTGGTTAGGGACATTTAACACGGCGGAGGAAGCGGCCCGAGCTTATGATAAAGCAGCCATTGATTTTCGAGGGCCGAGGGCGAAGCTGAATTTTCCATTTCCAGATAATGTTGACAGTACAAATTTAGAAGAAGAGCAAAGTAAAGAGAGAGAGGGAATGGAGATAGAGAAGGAAAGCGAAGAATTCTGGGAAAAGATTGGAGAAGAAGATATTCAGAAATGGATGACGATGATGGATTTTAATGGCGAGTCATCTGATTCTGCTGGTACTTCTACTACTCTTCCCAACTCATAGTTGTAAAATTTCTTGCCAATAATACAGACATTCTACAATTTTACAAATTGAATTATCACTGTATTATCCAACTCCCATTTTAAGCAATCTTGATTGTAAAATTTTCTTTTTGTAAGATTCTTTCGTTGTTTTTCCAGAAAGAATCAATAATTAGTGGCAATTTAGGATGCTCACTTCTGTACTTCTTGAAAAAGAAATCTTTTATAGATGATCAAGGAAAGGATTTTTTTTTTTATAATGTGCTTGTCTACAATTTTTTATTTTTATGTAATATATACCACGTGTAAAAAATTTATTTAAATTGGATACATAAAAGAAAATATAAATTTAAATTGATTCTATTTAAACATATAACAGATTTAATTTTGCATGTACGCATGAATGAATCAGTTAAATATTTGAAGTTAATAAAAAAAAATTATGGAAATCAAATTGATTATATATGTGAATTTTTCAACTTTTTCTAAGAAAGAATTGCTAAAATAGGTAAGAAACTTAATTTCTTTAATTGCGAAGGAAATTCTTTCAGAAATTTATAATAATCTGGATATTGTCCATTCAAAGTTGGTCATGCATAGTGGTGCTGTGGGGGTATGGTTTTCTTGTATAGAAAGCGTGTTTGGTTAGAGGGAAAATTAATTTGAAGGGGGAAGAAAAAGATAAATCAGGACCCACACGGGCCACGTAAGCAGGGATTTAGACAGGCGAGTCTTACCTGATGAAAAAGAGAAGTGATTGACGGGGTGGGACTTCCGAGCATAAAGTGGGGGTATTTCCTATTTTAATAACTGTGGCCAACTTAATTAAATATAAACACGTGCTTTAATTTCGGTAAACTAAACTTGTTTTAGCATGTGTTTTACATGGCTGAATACACTCAATTCGTGTGAAAATAAAAAAGTATTTATTTTTTCAGATTAGAATAAGATATAAAATAATTTTTTTTATAAATTAATTAATTTAAATAATTTAAATTTACATTAAATACATCAAAATTTTTTTATTTACAAACTGATTTTAATAATAATTTATAATCGAACCAACCAATAAATTTAACTTTTTTTTTTCTTCTTTTATAATAGGAGTGGAAGTAGTGGTCAAGTTATTCTTTTCAATAATTTTTGTGGTTGAATTTAACTGTATTGAGCATTAAAATTCAAAAGGGCCCATTTATTTTTGTTTTTGCTATTTTTTTTCTTTTTTTACTTTTTCTTTTTTAAAAAAAAGGAAAACGTGTTTAATCTTTTACTCAACTCGGTCGACCTCGTTGAACGATCAATTTGGTATAGATTTATCTATAATTACTATTTTTCAATTATGTCCATTACGCGGTGATATATAAATTCAATGTATTTATGAATAATGTATTTTTATTATAAATATTAAATTAATAATATTTATTTTCATATAATTTTATACATTATGTAATATTTAATCACTCTATCTAATTAACTAAATTCAACATCATAATATTACAATAGTTAAAATATAATATTTTTTATCGGCTGTGAATATATATAAAAGATTCGTCTGTAATGATTTCATAATCTCTTGAATAATTTTTGAGATATATATAAAATAAATATAAGTACATAACTAATTAGTGTTACAGAAAATAAAAATTGGAAATTGTAATTATATATAAAAATCTCATAATTAATTACTTGGCACAGAATTAAATCTCATCTTCTTACCCTTTTTTTCTACGTATCTCGAATCTGAATTCTTCAATTCCAAGCATTACTTTATTCCGTAGCCAAAACTTTATTCTTTGTGTTCTAGGAAAGTAAACGAGGATGCTACCATTTGTAACACTAAGAAAATAAAATTACAATTTTCACCCCCTAAACTTTTAGACTTTATTCAATTTAGCCTCACAATTGAATTTTTTATTTTTATTAATCAAGCCATTAATTTTTAACTCTAATTAAATTCAAATCTAGAACAAATTGAGAACATACTTTAATACATAATTTTATTTTATTTGGTCCTTAATATTATTTATTCAAAGTTAAAAGACTTCAATAGAATAAGCCCGAAAACTTTAGGGATCAAAAATGCATTTTTACCTAATAACAACAGTACTACTTTACTAGTATATAATAAGGTTCTTGAATGAGAGGTGGAATTGCATTACATTTCTATCAGTAAATAAGAAGAGAGAGAGAGATGAAAGAAATGGCAACAATGGATGGTTCACAAGGATTGAAATTTCCAACGGTTATAGCAATGAAAGGAGGTTCAAGCAAGGAAAGGAGAGAGATTGCTAGCAAATTAGCTCAATTTTTGAAGTTTCCTCTTCTCGATGAAGGTGATATAATCCCAGCTCTTTCAAATTCCATTTTTTCCGAATTTTGTAAAGATTTGTCTTTCAAAATTGTTTGTCAAATTGCTTCAACCCAACTGAGTTTAAAGCTCAAAGTTATCATAAACACTGAGCTCTCCGATCAAAACCAAATTGACCATTTGTTGGAATTGGCAACTTCCAAGGAGGCTTGTCTGCTCGTTGTTGAATGTGATACTGGAAATGGTTCCCGCAGTGTTGGAAATGTCCCAATCCCAAAGCTTAACATAGATACTACGAAACCGTTTGTTGCTGAGGAATTTGTTCCTTCAATATTTGAATGTGCTGCAAAATTTGGTCAAGGTAAGTAACTCAGCAGAACGACTTTGGCATCACCTTATTATTATCAAAAGATGAAGAAATAATCCAGGTTTCATGACCTCTAGTTGAGCACAAACTGTAGGGAATTTTTCAGCCATATATAAATATTTATATTTACTTTAATTCTCATTTCTTCGCCATTTATATCTTTTTACTACCAGAGATTCAACTCAAATGCCATGGAAATTAATGGGCCAAGAATGTGTGAATGCAAGCGGAAAGAGTGAGCGAGCACAAGCTTTGTTGATATCAGTAAACAATAATTCCCCTCTTCTTATTGGTTTCTTTTTCTGTTTTGTTGATGGATCTGATGGTGTTGTGTGTATTTCTGTATTTGTAATCTCATATCCAAATAAAAATTTCCCTTTTTTTTATAATTATTGTTAATTAGGAGGTGGATTTAACAATTAGTTTTGGCTCGAGGAAACGAGACACTGATCAAGCGGGTTAACAATTTGAACTTACAAAGTAATGCTTGTAAAGTGATCAAAACAAAGAAAAGAACTACAGATTTAAACATACTTTGTCCTACTACATGGTAGAACCATGTTATAGTTTCTCACTAAATACAAGAAGAATCGAGGATCAAACCCAAGATGGGAAACGAAACAAATGCGAAATGTTCCAATCGAAAATGATAACAGAAACAAACTGCAAAATCAAGAAAAATTTTTACACATTAAGAAGCACAATGTTTCAACCATGGGATCGTTTGCCGGAAAGGCTGATGGAGCTGACTTTCATGGGGGTTGCCACCACTAATGGAGCCTCTGGGGAGTTAGTAACAGCATAATTGTCATGCATGAATCTACTTTCAACAATGGATTCATCCTTCAACACAATCTTATAGCAATAACAGCTCTTCAGGCCTTGCTGATTCCGGTAGCATTCGTGAGCAGTGTTCTTCACCTGCTGGAAGTCCCATATCACGCTGAACTTTCCCACTGTTGCAACTAGGTGCCTCTCTTGTTTGCCAGTCTCGGTCACCTAAAAATCAAATTCAAATATCAGATAAAATGTATTTAACACATATAAGGAACGATAAGGATGACAGGCAACTACATCCCATGTTTTTTGATGCCATTAATAGATGAGAACATTTCTTCAGGTTTATTCCTATAATGATTCTCCATAGCAGTATAGCCCAAAATTTATGCCATTTAAGGACAACCATATCATCTGACACCAGCTAAATGGAACGTTCATTTATCAAATAATAGCAATATCCAAAAGATACCTAATCTTATGCATATGTAAGCTTAGCTGCTAAATAGCTCCTTCAGAACAAACTTACAGGCTCTTCGTCTTCTTCTTCTTCTTTTCTTAACATTCAGCTAAAGATAGAATTGTTTTGACATACTGTGCCTTGTGCAGAACTAATAAAAAGTGGGCCATTTTCTCCAGCAAGATGTGAGTTCATATAAACTTTAGTTTACAACAGTAATTGAATTATATTGTTGTATGAATCGAAACGACTATCACACTTGATATTTTAAGCTAGGACTAACAAGTGATGAATGTTAAACCCACAACATGAATACAAAGCACAGAGGATCACCAATAATGTGAAATTCATGATAAATTCATGGGACATGTACTTGATCTTTTTCCTTGAAAATGAAAGCAACTACGAAACTGACAAAGACTAAAATATAAATCAAGACTAAGTGGAACACAACGAAGGATCAAACAGGCGAAGACAATATAACAAGTATAAACTGGAAGAAAACATAGTATAATAAAAGTTCTTACCCATGAGAAATGACCACCATGGAATTTGTTATTTACACCAGCTAAGTGTGAATCCAGAGGAGTCAGTTTCAACAATCTTGGAGCTGGAATCTTATTTCCCATGCGACCACTAAATCCAGTCTTTGTTTTCCCATCTTTATCAGTAAAGAGTGTGCAAATTAGGATCAAATATGTATCTGTTGTCCCCAATATCCACTTCCCATCATATGTAACATCAACATGAGTGACAGGCGAGCCCAGCCCAGGAAAAGCCGTCTTAGCTTGCCTCATTGATGTCCTTGAATACAACCTAATCTTACCATCAATAGATCCAACAACAATTGATCCATCTCCAGTACTTGCAAAGCATTGAAAATTAGTCCCTCTTGAGAACTGATGCCCCTGGCTCCAGTGCAAAACCGGTGAATCACCAACAATACTCTGCACAATTCCACTCTTATCTCTCATATCCCATTGGCACAACCTATTATCATCCAAACCCAGAAAGGTACTCTCTGAAGGGTCCAATTGGGATCCTTTAGTATCATTTGCTATATCCCTCATAGTAATCTCCGTCCCATCTTTCCCAAACTTCCACTCCGTCACAACCTTCCCTGTCTCAATATCTAGCTGCTGAATCCCTGTTGAATGCGGCTTCCCTTCCTTCAATGGACTCATCAACATCATATTCGTCTCAGCACGCATTAGCATTGCCTTTTTGGGGGTTGATTGCACAGGATTTGCTCCACTTTTGTTATCAAACTTCACAGAAATACCCTTCCCATGAATACCCTTGTGATAATTTCTATATACTTGAACGCCCAAATCATTAACCAAGAAACTATTATCAAGAGCACCCAAGGTCAAGCTCTGCACACCTCCATTAGCAACCTCCTCAAATTCCTCCATCAAATCCTGATTCACACGCAAAGGTGTGCCCTTTTCAGAAGTATTATCATCCTCAGCATCCTCCCACATCGTATCATCAGCTACTTCCGGCTTAACCCAGCCAATAAATTCCTTCCCATAAACTTTTATCTTGTTTTCTTCAGTGGCTTCAAGCCCATAAACATTCTCAAAGAGACAATCTTGAAATCGGGTCACAAATATTCTATACTCATCATCAGTGTAGAACTTCAAAGCCCAAACCCCATTGTTAACAAAATCAACCCTCCGTTGATCTCCAAACATCTTCAATTGTATCTCCGTGGAAACCCTGGCTTTAACTTTGGCACCAACTTTCAAAACCCAGAAAGAGTTATCTCCATCTTCTTCATCAGAATCATCATCTCCGTCAATTTTAGAAGTTTTGACAAAACGGTAAGAGGTAACCTTATCGGACAGAATCCACTTGGCAGTGGGGGTGTTGCCACCGATGTGGAGGTAGAGCTTGACAGGGCGATCAGGGAGTTGAGAATTCGGGTATTTGAGTTTTAAAGATTTGAGCTTTGCATCGATTTCATCTAAAGCTTTTTTGGATGGGGTTGAGGAGTTTTGAGGGGTGGCTTGGCGCTCAACGGCGTCGTGGATTTCGTCCTCTCCCCCTTCTTCGTCCTCCTCCTCCTCCTCAGAGCGATACTCTGATTCTGAGTCAGAGAGGTCCTGACCTTCTCGGCTCTGAGAGGTACCCATGATTGGAATTGAATTTCACAGAAAAAGAGAAAAGAAAGGAGAATGAATTCGGGGACTTTGAGAGAATAATGGAGAGAGAAGTACGAATTTCACTATTTCAGAGATTATGGGAGTAAGCGTTGCGATGTGAATCAGAGTGATTGATGGAGGTAGTTATGCTCGTTTCTATAGCAGGTGTTTGGTCACCGGCTCTTACCGGTAGTTCACATATTTGGATGGGTACTTTTAATTTTTTTTAAAAAAAAAAAATTTGATTTTACATCTTCTTCTATCAATCAAGTCCAATTAATTGCATGCTGATTGATTAATACTTAGTATTAAAAATTATCTGTAGTTCATCAGTAATAAAAATTCTGATATTTTTCTAGTTAATTAAAAGTTACCTATTTTAAATAATATAAAAATATATATAAAAAATACTTATTACTTAGTACCTAAGCATCTCATTCTGTCGCAAAAAAGCTGTGGTCAATGCATCAGGTTACCGGGCATGACCGGCTGTATTATTGCGTCCAAATAACGCACAGATTTTGGCGCGTTTACTTAATATGGAAGAAAAGAACGAGGCGGTGTTTCGATCGTGTCGCGAGAAGAGGGGCGCGAACAATTAGCAAAGAGAAAAACGCTGCGTTTTCTCGGCGTGTAGCATATACCATATAAAATGGCCAACGAAGTTTTTCCCATAAATTAATTAATATAGTCTCCATACGTTAGCAAAACACCTAATTAAATTCTTCATAAAAATCATTTAACATATGCATGATAAATACTTAAATTCTAGAATTTTTTAACTTTAATATAATAATAATAATAATAACACAATTTAAAAGAGAATCCATTAATGGAAAAAAAGAAAAAAGCTTTACTGTAAGTTCGGTAATGGGTTTCTTCGCCAATTGTTGAGGAAATTTTTATAATAATATATAAATAAGATATTAAATAAGTCAACAAAATTTCAGGAGGCAAATTGTAGAATGTAAAATTTTAAAATTTTTTCATTAATATTTTGCAAAAAAAAAAAAAGAATTGTCTTTCTAGTTTCTACATGTATATATAGGCTATTTGGGTAAAGAGAGGTATGACTTGGTCAATCATGTTGATGGAATCTCAATTGTAATTTCTATCTTTAAGCAGACAATTGTTAATTAAACCTCTTTAATTATATACCTTCTCTTCCTACCAAAAAAAGAAAAAAAAACCCTAATGTTCCCTCCTCTCCTTCTCAGACAATTAAACAAAAAATATATTTGGATTTTTAGTCTTTGATTTCTTTCTCCTAATTCCACCCTTCAACATGTCTTTCCCCATCTTCCTCTTATGGCTTTCTACCATCCCACTCTCAATTCATTCACTTCCTCTTGCTAGAGGTAATTTTTCTCATTATCATCATTTTTTTTTATTTCTTCCTTTTCTCCCTTTCTTTTTCTTTTTACAAATTCAAATTCGAAAAAAAGAAATAATAATATTCTCTTCCTGCACCATTTTTCACTGTATTCAGATATTTCTTCCATAATGAAATTCTTTTCTGTTTCTATGATCAATGAAAAATTATAACTTCAAAATATAATTTTGTAATTTGCGATTTCAAGCAAGAGTTTTCATAATCTGTTTTCCTGTTCAAGAAATTATTCACGAAAATGAGCCACCATGCATTAATATTGATGCATTTGAGGTCGCCGTATATTTGGTAATTTCTATGTTAATTCAATCATTTTCCTTCTTGTATTAAAATTACCCTTTTTTTTGAAACGAATAATAATAAAGCTGGTGTGAATTTTTTCATGTATTTTTTTTTCTCAAAATGGTAAAGATAGGATAAATTTATTTATTTTTTCACTAATTAGTTTATGTTTGCGATAATCTTAATGCAGAATATTCTTTAAGCTGTGGTGCATCAGAAGAAGTAAAACAAGGCAGTGTCAAATACATTCCAGACGATGGATTCGTATCAGTGGGACTCAAATCAACCCTTAAATCCCCTGGTTTGCTTCCTATTTTATCTACAGTGCGCCATTTTCCCGATGCATCTGCTCGAAAATATTGCTACGAATTCCCTGTGCTCAAAGGTGGCAAATATTTAGTCAGGACTTCCTACTTCTACGGCAGTTTCGACGGTGGCCCGGTGCCGCCGGTGTTCGATCAAATTGTTGAAGGAACTAAATGGAGCACGGTTAATACTACAGATGATTATGCAAATGGGCTTACTACATATTATGAGATTGTAATACTTTCTACCTCTAATGCACTGAGTGTTTGTCTTGCAAGAAATAAACACACTAGTTCTGATCCTTTCATCTCGGCTCTTGAAGTGGAGAACCTTGATGATGCTATGTATAATTCCACTGATTTTTCTAAGTATGCACTTACTACCATTGCCAGACATTCTTTTGGACGCCAAGGAGACATCATTGGGTAATTGTCTGTTTTAATTACTGTTAACCAGTGTGTGTTTAACTTTGGTTTCTAATTCATGAATGCTGATGGGGACTGCATATGTAAAACATTGAACCTAGATTTCCAGATGATCAGTTCAGCCGGTTCTGGCAGCCATTCGAAGATGAAAACCAGGCTGTATCGAGCGAATCGAGCGTAAATTCCTCCGATTTTTGGAACTTCCCTCCGGCCAAAGTATTCAAAACGGCAATCGCACCAAGTAAAGGGAAGAAACTGAGTCTGCATTGGCCGACATTTTCACTTCCCAATTCAAGATACTATGTCGCGTTGTACTTTCAGGACAACAGACAACCAAGCTCAACTAGTTGGAGAGTTCTGAGTATTTCTGTGAACGGAAAGACATTCTATTCAAATCTGAATGTGACAACAAAAGGTGTCACTGTTTATGCAGGACAATGGCCTCTCTCAGGGAAGACTGAGATTACCTTAACTCCTGCTCACAATATGCCTGTTGGTCCCATAATGAATGCTGGTGAAATTTTTCAGATTTTACCTCTTGGTGGAACTACTTTCCCTAAAGATGGTATAAATTATTATCTGTCCTGTCGCGTTAAATACATCATTCTTTACTCTTTTTTTTTTCTCTGATTTGATTTGATTAAACCTTTCGGCATTTCTTTTCATGTCAAAGTGATGGCAATGCAAGATTTAGCGCGAAGCATACATAAACCCCCGGCTGATTGGAGTGGTGATCCTTGTTTGCCACCGAAGAATTCATGGACGGGAGTTGCATGTTCTCGTGACACATTGCCCAGAGTTATCTCCTTGTAAGTTGAGTTCACTTCATCAATGTTTGCCAGTCTTAAGTATATGTATATTGTCCGAAAGATCAAATGCTATACATTGTGCATATATTGATTATGGGTTGTGCTTTCCATTGAAGGGATCTTACAAGTATGGGGATCTCTGGAACGCTGCCTTCAAGCATAGATTATTTAACAGCACTCAACACCCTGTCAGTAATTTTTTTTTTTTAAGCAGGAATTGTTTATTTTGTAGCTTCTGTTAACATATTAATTGATTCTAATTTACTAATATTGATGCTGCAGTTGGCTGGGAGATAACAGACTGTCAGGTAAAATCCCTGAGATGGGTGCACTGGAGAGCCTACAAATATTGTATGTTGCTTAGATTTTTTTTTTCCCCCTGTTATCTTCGTATCTAATTAATTTCTAGTTCATTAAGATTACTTAGATCCATGAATGAAGTTAAGGACAATTCAATGATAAATTACTATATCAGATGTGGTAATTTATCATCAGGTTATGCGGGAGTTTCTTCATGAATTTGATTTAGATTAAGTATTGG
>CANXYI011899943.1:0-27359 GCA_948208565.1 Hura crepitans | reverse complement strand
CAAAATTTAGAAAATGATATTTGTGTTTGTGAGTGTGCACTTACTAAAAAAAGTTGACCCTTGAGATTGACAGGGGTCTTATATTTATGCATGCTAATCAACGAGTAAAACCACTATTTTGGGAAACCAGAATGGCCATTTAAGGTGAAAATGGTTGTTTTAGTTGTTAAAATGGTTGTTTCACTTATTTGAGAGTAATGAATGGACTTTAGCACCTCAACCAAAATGATGCCATTTTTAGGGGTGAAACTACCATATAAGGGAAAACTAATATGGTTATTTTATCCTATAAAATCGCTATTTCACAAAATCATGAAATGGCTATTTTTAGGGGTAAAATGCTATTGTTTTGCCCCTAGCAGTGAGAAAGCATAAAAAATAATTTTTATTTATTTTTAAATAATTTTTTAGGACTCCATAACACAAAGGCTTCACCCTCTGCACCCTATGGCATTTATGTAGGCAATCAACCTCTATCTATCACCTTAAGTGCTTAGCCCATCATAGACACCAATTTTTCATGCAATTCTGGTCACACCATGAACTTTTGAGGTTGGCTAAAGCTCTACAAACAAAAGTTAACCATGATTTTAGTGAAATAGAACTTTAAATTAGACATTAACATTCCTATTTATCGAAACATTTTCCTTTCTTTGTCATTAGGCAATCTAGTAAGGGAGCCTTAAAAACCCAGTGTCTACAATAGCCCTTAAATTTAGAAAGGCAACTACAGAGTGTGTGAGGTGACCAAAAGTTCTTAAAAATGAAAGAGATGAGTACCTTATGAGGTAACCCATTTTCATAATATGGTGAATGTTTCAAGAGCTCTTTCCTACTCAGTGAGTTTGACTGATGAGTTGGCTTGATTCAACAGCTTTCCCTTACTTAGTCGATGTGACTAATGAGTCTACTTGATATGAGAGCTTCCCTTTACACGGTAGGTGTGTCTAATGAGTTTGCTTGATTTGAGAGCGTCCCCTTACACGGTGGGTGAAACTAATAAGTTAACTTGATCCTAGAGCTTCTCTTTAGTCGGCAGGTGCAATTGGTAATTTAGCTTGGTATAAGAGATTCCCTTTACTTGGTGGGTGTGATTAATCAGTTTATTTAGTTCAAGAGCTTCCCTTTAACTAGTAGGTTTAATTGATGAGTTGGCTTTGTCCAAGAGCTTCGCTATACTTTGTGGGTGTGATTGTTAAGTTGGATTGATTTCGACTAGTTGTCATCATTTTTGCCCCCTACAATAAGATGAATGACAAAAGTACTTGGTGAATTTGTCATTTGTGATATTGCCTGATAAGCTATGTGAAAAGCTTTCAGCTAGCCCCGTGTAATTTGAGTAAGCATTTGTATGTCCAAGTATTGATCTACTACAACAAAATAGGTGTTATGTTACTAACATTATTTTAAAATATGAAGTGATATATGCTTTGTTTGAGTGCTCATGCTACTTTTTACTTTCTTTTTCTTCTTTTTCTTTTCTTCTTATTTCTTTTTTTATTATTTTTTTCTTTATTTCATCATTTTATTTAATCATCAACATCATTTTTCTTCATTTTTTATTATTATTATATATACATGTCATCTTTTTAATTTTATTATTACTATCTTAATACTTTATTACTATTATTTTATTTTTTTATTTACATAGAATAATAAAGAGACACAATCAAGGAAAAGTGCATAATATAAATGATAGTTTTATAAAAAGTCAACTTGTAGGGCTTATAATTTTAAGTATCATAACACTAGTATATGCAATAAAACAAAAAAGCAATAAAATAGTAAAGCTCTAAAGAGCGAATGGTAGTCTTAAGGTATGGAGGGCCTAGATCTCATCCTCAAAGGAGGTAAGCACACATCAATTATCCTCAATACTCGTGCTTAGGTCCATATCCATTACTTGTAGAGCTTTCAAGAACAAAGTCCCTATGCCGCATAAAAAGGCCTCATAAGACTAAGCAGTAGTGTCTTAAGAGGTGCTGATAAACTTCCTCTACTCTCTCTATCTCTAAGAGAATGTAGGTTGACAAGTGTGACTTGAGTTGTTATCTAGTAGCTTAATTATGTCTACTACAAACTTTTCCTCTTCAATGTCCAGGCTGCTTATCTATGTGTCCTCTTTCTCTTTTAAGTCCTTAGTTGTAAGGAATCTGTAGCTAGCTAGGTGGTGGTGATCAATCTTCCCTATGGTTATCAAAGTGCTCGGGTTAACCTCAAACTGGTGCTATAAAAGGCATCCATATACTGCTCATCAATATCAACATTCACTAATATAGTAATGATAACTCCAACAATGGAAATACATGTACTAGGATGTCTACTAGCCTAGTAAAGGTGCTCTAAAATGGATGGTGCTGGGTTGAATCACACATTATGCTTCATGGCCTAAAGTCCTTGTAGCACAGTAGGTTTCACTTGACTAGTGTTGCCAACTTGCCCTAAGTAAGAGAGGATGAACACTCTTTGAAGATATCTATAGAGTGGATCTCTAATGGATAAGGCTTTGGTTTGGCTGGATAGATAAAATATGTCAGCATGGCCAATGGAAGCTTAATGCTCTTTTAGGTGCTCCAAGATTCCTAACATGCCATCAGTGGGTAGGTAAAATATCTTAAAGAACTATAATAGGAATAATTAATATCATGCTCCTAACACCCCAAATTGTATAGCTGCCATGTTTATAGGGTTTTCCTGGTAGTACTAGAGGGTGTTAAAAAACTCTAGGGCGATCCTCAAGTATGTGGCATAGTATTGGAAGTAAAAGTCTCACCAGCTAACCTAGGGAATCAGTTGGTCTACTCTTTAAAGTGTGCTTATGTCTCGAAGTGTTCACGTGTAAAAGTACTTGCTCCCAAAAAGAGTGCTAATAACAAGGTGTCAAAATCGTTCGACTTCCTTAAAATTGAGCCATTCTAGAACTACCACATGTTCAACAAGAGGTTTATGCCTTAGGTAACTTTGTTTGCATCTTGGTGGCATTTTGATTTCTAGAAAATGCTACAGTGTTATAAGATAAGTAAATGGATTGAAATGGATAAATTAAGAAATGAAAAGGGTGGTATTTATTAGAGGAACGAGCAAAATGACCATTTTTGCCCTGCCAAAGCTATCATTTCATAAAAGTGTGAACTGAACATTTTAGTAATGCATGAAATGGCCATTTTTACAGTTGTTCAAGTGGCTGTTATGCATAAGATAACCATTTTGTCTTATTATAAAATAGAATTTTTAGGCTTCTAGCCAATCAAGGCACTTAATAAATACACATATCCCAATGCCATTTGGGCTTTTTATTTCCACATTCTGCTTTACTAGGTGGTGAATTTATACAAAAACTTCACAAAATCCTTGATCTTCCATCCACTTGGGCAAATCCTTCTTTTTCCCATTTTAGTGGCTTGAAATTTCTCCATAGTGTTTGCCTTGATATGCCTTTCTTGAAAGCTACAACCCACTTTTGGGACTTGTAGTTTCAGATATTTTGATTCTTAAACCAAAAGTTATGTACCTTAGTTAAAGAATTTGTTGCGATTCTAGGGGTGTTCTATTCTTTCAAGACATTACCTTATTATCCCAATTTTGTCTTCCACTACCTATATGAGGTAGTCGATGCATTAGGGATGCTACCTTTATTGACTCTTAGCTAGGTTCCTAAAAGGGAACTTATTTCTTTGAACTCCTTACTGGCTTATTTTTACTATTATACAGACATCCTATCTTTGTAAGGTGGTGTATACTTAATCATTTTCTTTGCCAAATATCTCACAGTTGCTTCTGAAGGCCATTTCAGAGACTATCAGGTATTCAATATGATAAATGACTAAAGGCTTGGACCCTTTTTCCCTAATCCTTGCTAAAACTATCATGGTACTGGGTGCAGTGCATTCTGGTGATTCTATTTTCATCCAAAGGAGCCTATTTCTACTTTAGTTTTTCTTGCATAGACCTTCTTTAATGGGTTTTTTGCCCTATTCTCTAGTCTACCTTTTCCTTAGGTGGCCTTATCATATTATCATTCATAGCAAACTTTTTATGGATAGGCTACCTTTAATACGTTTTCACACTACCTCTAGCTTGGGTTTGGCTAAGGAAGCCTTTTCTAGGCTTTCAATCATATCATCATTTTTTTTTTAGATCTAAGAAGTTTCACTTGCCTAGATGATCTTCCTCCTTGTGTTCTTAGTTTTTATAGCTTGAATCACTTACTACCTCAAGCCATGTATTTTTTAGATAATGTGTAATGGGTCCATTGGTTAAAATCCTCTTCAGATTATAGCATAAGTTTTATAGGCCCATGTATTCCATTAAAATATGTACAATGAAATGGTTCATCAGGTTGTGTCCCTTTGGTTTGATTTTAGTAAGTTAATTTTTGCATTCTTGATCACTGTGTGAGGTAGCTTAGTGTGGCCTATTGTTAATTGCCTTTTATCATTCAGAGGAGTAGATGAGTCTAATACTTTTGCTTACTAGATACTTTGATTTATGTAAGCAGTTTCCTTTACAAATCAATATTTCCCTATAATTTCACTTATAATTTCTAGACTTATGAAGCATTCAAGGAAGGGGTGACCAATTATTTTAAAGACAACCAATCTAGTTAGTTGAAAAAAAAAAGAATGAAAACCATAACAAGAGACAAAAAATCAGAAAAAGTTTGTACTTTTATTGCTCTGCTAAACATAAATACAAAATAATGTATGGTGGATTTTCATAATAACAATTTCTATTTCTCTATAGTCCATAAGATGCTCAATCAAGCATATTAAAGCGGTCTTATCTACTAGTATCATATTCACATTTTATGATAAGCAAAACATGGCATAAATGCAATAACAAATATCCTCATTTAATCAAGGGAAATCTTAATTACATCTTGAACTCTTATTATCAACCAGCCTCATGGCTTTTCTTGATTGACTACTTCCTCTCTACCTCTAATTATTTCATAGGATGCCATTTTTTCAATTTTCACTCTATTAGGCACCCAAGTTTAGCAAGGCTATCATTCATTTCTATTTTCACTCCACATTGCAATTTTTCTTTTCTTTTTCTCTTTTATTTGTCATTAGACAAAGAACCATTTTAATTTGTACACATTCATAGTTTCCTTAAACTAATTCATGTCACAATCTATAAAGATTGCAGTACCTCTTAGCAATAATTGCTTCCGAATAAAGTGTCCCTCCCTATTTTGTTTGAACTTTCCTCTTAAATTGATTAGACCTAGTCTCATTTGCTTGATGGCTAATCTATGTTCTTTTAACATGTGATTATTCACACTTTTGCTGGATGCACATTTCTTCTTTTTTATGATAAACTTGATTGTGATAATTATCTTTTAACCACTTTTCATCTAGCAAGTTCAGCTATTGGAACCTTTGCTCTATGCAGGTTGCTTCAGGAATCTCAACTTCTAGAACCACCCACAATTACTAAAGTTTAATTTCCATAGAGAGGACTGCATCTCTCCCATATACCAAGGGAAATGGAGTAGCACTTATTAAAGTCTGAACGATTGTCCTATAACCTTAATGAGCAAAAAGAAGTCAATCCACCCAATCATTATATGTTATAACTATCTTAGCCATGATTTTTTAATGTTCTTATTTGCTTCTTCAACTTCCCTGTTGGCCTATGATTTATAAAGAGAGGATCTATGAGGCTATTTTTTGTATTTTTGCAATAGTGCCTTTTTCTCATCTTAAAATTGGACCCTATTATCTAAAACTATGTGGTGTAAGACCCCATATCTGCAAATCAGATTATTCTCTATGAACTTAGCCATCACCTTTGCCTCTAAGATCAAAAAAAGATTATACTTTAACCCACTTGGACATATAAATAGTGGCCAGCACAATGAAATGATGCCCATTTGAGGTTGCCTAATGTATCTCTCTAATTATGTCTATCCCTTAAGTAATAAATGGCTATGCATATGATAGATAATGTAGTTTTAATACTGGCACATATCTTAAGTCTCTATACTACTGACATTTATGGCACTTTTGTACATATTGTGAGCAATCATGGTCCATAGGAATCTAAAAGAATCATTAGCACATGATTTTTTTTTGCTAACTTTAGACCATTTATATGGGTGCCAAAAAATCTTAATTGTATCTCTTCCATAATATATTCTGCTTCTTTCTGATATAAACAAAGAAGAAGAAGACCATATAATTTCCTCTTTTGTAAGACCCCATCTATGCTAATGAATTAAGTTGATACCTTTCTCAACACTCTTTTTGTAACACACCATACCCAATCCTTAATTGGACCTGATAAAGGATGTTACCTTTTTAAAGGTCACCCATCCTAATTCTGCACCACTTACATTTCATTTAACTTTTATTGACTCAATAACTTGGATACTAATCTCATGGTTATTTTTATTGTTATCGACTTATCTTATACTACTTATGACTTGAACTAATTGCAATAACCACTTTATCATATGTTAGCAAATCTACATAAATTTTGGCAATACAATAGCTGCCCAGGTGAAAAAATAAAATTTTAAACCTGCAAAAAAGCACTTCTATGATCATACTCAATAATCTCACACCCTTTAGAAATTTCTAGTCCCCCAGATACTCCTCTCAAAGTTAGACAATTAGACACACAAAGGCCTCAGATCCGTATATCATCAACAATAAGCATGCATAATAATATCAATATAAATATACATATCACCTATTTTATCAGTTACAGTCTAATCTATCACAAAACATAACACTTAAGAGTTATACATGACTGGGCCCTAACCCCATACAAACATGAGTGCCCTTTACTATTAAGACTCAAAAAATAGATTCAGAAAACTATACCAAAAGTAATAGATAGTTATAATGAAATATTGAGGTTATGTGGTAGTCTACTCTCTTCTACCAGCATATCAGAACACTAACATGCTAATTATACACTTAGTGGTGAATTTAATTTAATACGAATTGTATCATGCAAACATGCAATGCACACAGTGTCAATCAACTACTCAAGCATGCTTATTTAGTTTTAATCTCAATTATTATTAAATAGTCAACATTAAATCCAATTCAACAAATTTCATATCATCTTACCTTTTGAATCACTTAAACTCTATTTAACTTGCTTTATTCACGCCAATTATATTATGTGATTTTGAATCCCACATTTGTCCATTTTTTTAATTTATCTAGGCACATATTCGATAGACTATGCCTAAAGACATTAGATAAAAGGGATCTAAGTTGTGTAATGGTCCATATTTTAAACCTTAATAGTTACACCTACCTATCCACCGGATAGCAAGGATTAGTTCATAAGAACCTCACAATGCCAATGTGGTAGGAATCAGTTGTACTTGACATGCCGACAATAAGAATAGTAAAAATCTACCTTGTGGGACCTCGTAATACCCCAAATCTCAGCTTAACTCATGTGAATAGCTAGGATCAACTCTAAAGGACCTCCTAATGCCCACTATCATACAAGTAGTAGGGAATAGCCTTTATAGACCTCTTTATATCTTAATGCTAGAGGTTAGTTCATATAGACTTCCCTAACAACCTAAGATACCAAAGATCATTTCATGTGGACCTCTCAATATCGAAGTGTGTAAGGCTCATAAACAAAACCTTAATTGCTAAACTTGCCATACCATACAAATAGGCAAAATCCTATAAAGACTAAAGCCTTTAGCAGCTATTAATTTCCTATTTGATTGGTTAACCTATCCAATTGTTGTCTAATTAATACGGGCCAATACTAAATATTACATTTAACCAATTGTTTCATTTTCTCATTTTGTACATGCTTAGTTTGTTAGGACTCCCTTAATGTCACAACCTTTATGAGTATACACATAAGTACTCTTTCTCATGAATTAAGACTCATAATATTTTAAGGTTCCATAATTAATTAGCTATTAAGACTATTTCACATCATTACATTCATTAACTCTTTAAGCTATTACATTACCAAACTATGCCACCTAAACTTTACCTAGGCTAATATCATTTAATTTTGCCATTAATCATTACCTTAAGGCACATGAATGCTCTACACCCTTATATGAATTAATTGGCTTTAAACATGTTTAGGCATGCTTCTTGACCCTGACACATACCTCATGACCATTTCTTGTTGAAGCATCCATATTTCATTTCTTATTGATTCCATTTCTCAAACTTACTTTATACTTATTTCCTAGTAGAATTACATTACAATTTCATGTCAACTACACATGCACAAATACATTGCCCTTTTTACACCATTCGACCATGCATCCCACATACACACAGATGAATTTCCCATATATTCAAGCTTGCTATGATAACGCTACCATGCTCACACACTTAGCATATACAATTGCATGCCATAACACTTTTTCATACACACTCACACATGTTATACATAATCATAACATGTCAGCATGGATAGGGCCTTAGTTTGGCTAGAGAGATAAAATATGTCAGCATAGCCAATGGAAGCTTAATGCTCTTTTAGGTGCTTATGGTTTCCTAACATGCCATCAGTGGGTAGGCAATGCACCTCAGAGAACTATAATAGGAACAACTGACATTATGCTCTTAACACCACAAATTGTATGGTTGTCATGTTTATAGGGTTTTCCTAGCAGTATTAGAGGGTGTTCAAAAACTCTAGGGCAATCCTCAGGTATATGCCATAGTATTAGAAGTAAACGTCTCAGTAGCTAACTTAGGCAATCAGTTGGTCTACTCTCTAAAGTCTGCTTACATCTTAAAGTGTTCACGTGCAAAAGTACTTACTCCTAAAAAGAGTGCCAATGGCAAGGTATCAAAATCATTCAACTTCCTCAAAATTTAGCCATTTTAGAACTAACACATGTTTAACAAAAGGTTTATACCTTAGGCAACTTTGTTTGCATCTTGGTGGCATTTTGATTTTTAGAAAATGCTATAGTATTATAATATAAGTAAATGGATTGAAATAGATAAGTTAAGAAATGAAAAGGGTGGTATTTGTTGGAGGAATGAGCAAAATGACCATTTTAGCACTGCTAAAGCTATCATTTCACAAAAGTGTGAAGCGACCATTTTAGCCATGCATGAAATGGCCATTTTTGCAATTGTTAATGTGGCCGTTATGCAGAAGATGACAATTTTGTCTTATTGTAAAATAGAATTTTTGGGCTTGTAGCTTATAAATACACTTAATATTTTGCAAACATCCCTATGCCATTTGGGGTTTTTTTTCCACTTTGTACTTTAATGGGTGGTGAATTTATACAAAAACTTCACAAAATCCTTGATCTTCTATCCACTTAGGCAAATCCTTCTTTTTCCCATTTTAGTGGCTTGAAATTTCTTCATAGTGTTTGACTTGATATGCCTTTCTTGAATGCTACAACCGACTTTTGGGACTTATAGTTTCACATATTTTTATTCTTAAACTAGAAGTTATGTAATTTAGCTAAAGAATTTGTTGCGATTCTAGGGGTGTTCTATTGTTTCAAGACACTACCTTGTTATCCTAATTGTGTCTTCCACTACCGATATGAGGTAGTCGATGCATTAGGAATGCAACCTTTATTGACTCTTAGATAGGTTCCTAGAAGGGAACTTATTTCTTTAAACTCCTTACTAGCTTATTTGTACTATTATACAGACATCCCATCTCTGCAAGGTGGTGTATACTTGATTATTTTCTTTGCCAAATATCTCATAGTTGCTTCTAAAGGCCATTTCAAAGGCTATCAAGTATTCAATATGATAAATGACTAAAGGCTTGGACCCTTTTTTCCCTAATCCCTGCTAAAACTATCATGGTACTGGGTTTAATGCATTTTGGTGATTCTATTTTCATCCAAAGGAGCTTACTTCCACTTTAGTTTTTCTTGAATAGATCTTTTTTAATAGGGTTTTTTGCCCGATTCTCTAGTCTCCCTTTTCCTTAGGTGGCCTTATCATATTATCATTCATAGCAAACTTTTTAAGGATAGGCTGCCTTTAATAAGTTTTCACTCTACCTCTAGCTTGGCTTTAGCTAAAGAAGCCTTTTCTAAGCATTCAATCATATCAGCATTTTTTTTAGATCTAAGAAGTTTCACTTGCTAGATAATCTTCCTCTTTGTGTTCTTTGTTTTTATGGCCTGAATCACTTACCGCCTCATGCCATGCATTTTTAGATAATATGCAATGGGTCCATTGGCCAAAAGCCTATACAGATGATAGCATAAGTTTCATAGGCTCATGTATTCCATTAAAATATGTACAATGAAATGGTTCATCAGGTTGTGTCCTTTTGGTTTGATTTTATTAAGTTAATTTTTGCATTCCTGATCATTGTGCGAGATAGCTTAGTGAGGTCTATTGTTAATTGCCCTTTATCATTCACAGGAGGAGATGAGACTAATACTTTTGCTACTAGATATTTTGGTTTATGTAAGTAGTTTCCTTTACAAATCAACATTTCCCTATAATGTCACTTGTAATTTCTAAACTTATGAAGCATTCAAGGAATAGGTGACCAATTATTCTAAAGACAACCAATCTAGTTGGTTCTAAAAAAGAACGAATATCATAATAAGAGATAGAGAATCTAAAAAAGTTTGTACTTTTATTACTCTACTAACTTAAATACAAAATAATGTATGGTGGATTTTCATAATAACAATATTGATTTCTCTATAGTCTATAAGATGCTCGATCAAGCTTATTAAAGTGGTCTTATCTACTTGCATCATATAAAAATTTTATGATAAGCAAAACATAGCATAAATGCAGTAACAAATATCCTCATTTAATCAAGGGAAATCTTAATTACATCTAGAACTCCTATTATCAATCAGCCTCATGGGTTTTCTTGATTGGCTACTTCCTCTCTACCTCTAATTATTTCATAGGATACCATTTTTTTCAATTTTCACTCTATTAGGCACCCGCATTTAGCAAAGCTATGGTTCATTTATTTTTTTACTCCACATGGCTATTTTTCTTTTCTTTTTCTCTTTTATTTGTCTTTAGACATAGAAGCATTTTAGTCTATACACATTTAGAGTTTCCTTAAACTCATTTATGTCACAATCTATAAAGATTGCAATGCCTCTTAGCAATAATTACTTCCAGATAAAGGGTCCCTCCCTATTTTGTTTGAGCTTTCCTCTTAAATTGATTAGACCTAGTCTCATCTAGTTGATGTCTAATCCACCTTCTTTCAACATGTGATTCATCACCCTTTTGCTTGATGCACATTTCATCCTTTTTATGATAAACTTGATTATGATAATTATCCTTTAACTACTTTTCATCTAGCAAGTTTAGCTATTAGAACCTTTGGTCTATGTAGGCTGCTTTAGGAATCTCAACTTCTAAAACCACCCTTAATTACTAGAGTTTAATTTCTATAGAGAGTATTACATTTCTCCCATATACCAAGGGAAAGGTAGTAGCACCTATTAAAGTTAGAACGATTGTCATGTAACCCTAATGAGCAAATGGAAGTCAATCCACCCAATCATTGTAAGTTATAACTATCTTAGCCAGGATTTTTTTAACGTTCTTATTTACTTCTTCAACTTCCCTATTCACCTGTGATCTATAAAGAGAGGATCTATGATGTTATTTTTTGTATTTTTGCAATAGTTCCTTTGTCTCATCTTAAAATTAGACCATATTATCTAAAACTATATGGTGTAGGACCCCATATCTATAAATCAGATTCTTCTCTATAAACTTAGCCATCACCTTTGCCTCTAACATCATAAAAAGATTATACTTTAACCCACTTGGACATATAATTAGTGGCCACCACAATGAAATGATGCCTATTTGAGGTTGCCTAACATATCTCTCCAATTATATCTATCCCTTAAGTAATCAATGGCCAAAGATATGATATACAATTTAGTTTTAATACTGGCACATGTCTTAAGTGTCTATACTACTGACACTTATGGCACTTTTGTACATATTGTGAGCAATTATGGTCCATAGGAATCTAAACAAATCATTAGTACATGATTTTTTTTGCTAACTCTAAACCATTTATATGGGTGCCATAAGATCTTGAATGTATCTCTTCCATAATACATTCTGCTTCTTTCTGATATAAACAACAAAGAAGAAGACCATCTAATTTCCTCTTTTATAAGACCCCATCTATGCTAATGAATTGAGTTGATACCTTTCTTAACACTCTTTTTGTAACACATCATACCTAATCCTTAATTAGACCTAAAAAGGGATGTTACCTTCTTAAAGGTCAACCATCCTGATTCTACACCACTTGCCCTTCAATTAACTTTTACTAACTCAATAACTTGGATACTAATCTCATGGTTTTTTTATTGTTATCGACTTATCTTGTACTACTTGTGATTTGAACTCATTGTAATAACCACTTTATCATGTGTTAGCCAATCTATATAAATTTTTGCAGTACAATGGCTGCCCAGGTGAAAAAATAAAATTTTTAACATGTAGAAGAGCACTCTATGATCATACTCAATAACCTCACACCCCTTAGACATTTCTAGTCCCCCAGATACTCCTCTCAAAATTAGACAATCATACACATAAGGGCCTTAGACCTACATATCATCAATAATAAGCATATATAATGATATCAATTTAAATATACATATCAATTATTTTATCAGTTATAGTCTAATCTTTCACAAAACATAACACTTAAGAGTTATACATGACCAGGCCTTAACCCCATACAAACATGAGTGCCCTTTACCTAGTAAGACTAAAAAAAGAGATTTAGAAAACTATATCCAAAGGAGCAGACAGCTACAATGAAATATTGAGGTTATATGGTAGTTTACTCTTTTCTACAAGCATATCAGAACACTGACATGCTAATTATGCACTTAGTGGTGAATTTAATTTAATATGAATTGTATCATGCAAACTTGCAATGCACACAATGTCAATCAACTACTTAAGCATGCTTATTTAGTTTTAATCTTAGTTATTATTAAATAGTCAACATTAAATCCAATTCAATCAATTTCATAGCATCTTACCATTTAAATCACTTAAACTCTATTTACCTAACTTTATTCATGCCAATTATATTATGTGATTTTGAATCCCACATTTTATCCATTTTTTTAATTTATCTAGGTACATATTGGAGTGACTATGCTTAAAGACACTAGATAAAAGGGATCTAAGTTGTGTAGTGGCCCACATTTTAGACCTTGTTAGTTGTACCTACCTATCCACCCAATAGCAAGGATCAGTTCATAAGAACCTCACAATACCGATGTGGTAGGAATCAGTCCTACTTGACATGCCAACAATAAGAATAGTAAAAATCTACCTTGTGGGACCTCCAAATACCCTAAATCTCAGCTCAACTTATGTGGATAGCAAGGATCAACACTGAAGGACCTCCTAATACCCACTATCATATAGGCAGCAAGGAATTGTCTTTATAGATCTCTCTATATCTCGATGCTAGAGGTTAGTTCATATAGGCTTCCTTAACAACCTAAGATAGCAAAGATCATTTTATGCAGACCTCTCAATACCCAAGTGTGTAAGGCTCATAAACAAAACCTCAGTGGCTAAACTTGCGATGCCATACAAATAAGCAAAGACCTATAAAGACTAAAGCCCTTATCAGCTATTAATTTCCTATTTGATTGGTTAACCTATCTAGTTGTTATCTAACTAATATAGGCCAACACTAAATATTACATTCAACTAATTGTTTCATTTTCTTGTTTTATACATGTTTAGTTTGTTAGGACTCCCTTAATGTCACAACCTTTACGAGTATACACATAAGTACTCTTGCTCATGAATCAAGACTCGTAATATTTTAAGGTTCCATAATTAATTAGCTATCAAGACTATTTCACATCATTACATTCATTAACCCTTCAAGCTAGCACATTACCAAACCATGCCACCTAAACTTTACCTAGGCTAATATCATTTAATTTTTTTCATTTTACCATTAATCATTTCCTTAAGGCACATGAATGCTCTACACCCTAATATGAATTAACTAGCTTTAAACATGTTTAGGCATGCTTCATGACCCTCACACATACCTGACGACCATTTGTTGTTGAAGCATCCATATTTCATTTCTTATTGATTCCATTTCTCAAACTTACTTTATACTTATTTCTTAGTAGAATTACATTACAATTTCATGTCAACTACACATGTATAAATACATTACCCTTTTTACACCATTCGAACATGCATACCTCATACACACAGATGAATTTCCCACACATTCAAGCTTGCTATGATCATGCTACCATGCTCACACACTTAGCATATACAATTGCATGCACATGCATGCCATATCACTTTTTCATACTCTCTCACACATGTTATACATGATCACAACATTTCAAACAACACATATTACATTAAATTCACATAACTAAGGTCTTAAAACTCTCCATTCCACCTCTTTATGCATATGTTTGCTTCTCCTCCTCAATAGCTCTCTCTTTGCCTAAAAACATACATACTTTTAAGGTTTTGAAAATTCTAAAAATCATTATGAGACTATTCATGGTTCATCAAGAGCTACCTAAACATAAAATAAAAATTGAAGAAGGTGCATGTCTACTCACTTTGGGCACCATTCATCAAGTGCTCATATCTCTAAAAGTAAGCATTTTCTTTAAATTCTATCAATGGGAATAGCTTCAGTAAGCTATAAAGGTGTAGATTAGTGTAAATTTTCAGAGATTTTCCTTTGCTTTAGTGTTTGAAGGAAAAAAATAAAAAGAAGGAGGAGGCTTGGGGTGGCATTGACCATGGAGCAAAAGGAAGGGGGAGGAAAAAAGCTTGGCACATATGGCAACCCCATATATGTCACATCTTTTATATTAAACACACGGACATCCTGAATCATGCCACGTGTCAATCCGACAGTCAGTATTAATCAAATTTATTTTTTAAGATTCAAAAATTCTAAATAATTATTCAAGGACTCCAAAATTCATACTTTCAATGTCACAAATTCATGATAATGCCCATTAAAGGCCCCCTAAAATCTTAGGTCAAAACTCCAAAGGAAACTAGGGTAACTATTTACTCGTGTAATCAAGAAATTTCAAATTATTATCAAATGTCCTAAAAAAATTATAATTCCTTTAACAATGGATTAATTGGAATTTTTTACCTTCAAGGCATGCCATTTTCAATCCCTCTAGGAATATCTTAGGCCTCTCTTAGCATAATGCCAACTGAAGGCAATATTTACTAGATTTCAATGTAAAATGATTTATTAATTTTGCTAAAAATTTTAATTATTTCATTTTCATCATTTTCTAGTCCATTAAAGTTTTATGGCTTGTATTCCCCCCTTTTTCCACCAAATGGTGCCTAGATTCCCAAGAGACACTATCGATGCTTTAGGAGGTACAATACATGAAACCTCAATTCTCGAGCACTCCAATTCTTCCCCTCTTAAAAAATTTCATCTTTGAAATTTACATTGTGAGAATAGATGAGGATATTGAGCCTTCATCTGCTCTTCACTTACCTAAGTAGCCTCTTCAATTTTATGGTGCCTCTATATTACGTTCACTAGTGGCATAGAGTTGCTCCTTAGCTCTTTAACTTATCTAGCTAGTATCTATACTATTTTTTCTTCATAGGTTAGATTCGGCTATAACTAGATCTCCTCAGCAGATATCACATGTGAAGGGTTAGACCTATATCTCCTTAGCATTGAGATGTGGAACACATGATGGATATATTACAATTCTAGTGGTAAAGCCAATCGATAAGCCACTAGTCCAACACACTCTAAAATCTCATGTGGACTAATGAATCTTAGACTTAACTTTTCCTTCTTACAGGACCAAAGCATTTTTTCCATAGCGATACCTTTATGAGCACTTTCTCAACAACTTCATATTCAAAGTCCTTCAATTCAAGTCAATATATGACTTTTATAGAGTAGCCTTTAACCTTTCTCTAATGATTCTAACTTTGACTTCAGCATCTCTAATCAAATTAGGTCCCATGAGCTTCTTGTCACCCACTTCACTCTAATAGAGTGGAGTTTTACACCTTTTACCTTATAGTGCTTCATAAGGAGCCATGCTTAAGATAGCCTAGTAGAAATTATTATAGGCAAACTCTACCAAGGGTAGATATTGATCCTAACTACCTTTAAATTCAATGGCACAGCTGCGAAGCATATCTTCTAACACGTGTATAACCTTTTTTAATTGTCTATCGGTCTATGGGTGGAAAGTTATACTAAAAGTTAGATGAGTGCTTATAACATCTTGCAACTTCTTGTAAAAATTAGAAGTGAACTAAGGATCTTAAATAGAAATAATAGTGAGTGGCACTTCGTGTAATCTCACAATCTTATCTATGTATAGTTATGCTAACTTCTCTAGGGAATAGTCCATTTTGACTACAATGAAGTGAGTTGTCTTGGTCAATCTATCCACAACAACCTATACCACATCACAATTACTCTTAGTCATGGGTAATCCCATCACAAAGTCCATAATGATATTCTCCCACTTCCATTCTAGAATTGCTATAGGGTGCAACAATCTAAAATGAACTTGTTGTTCAGCTTTCACCTATTAGCATGTAAGGCATTGAGCTATATAATCTGCTACATCTCATTTCATTCCTAGCCACCAATAGTTAAATTTTAGATGAAGATACATCTTCATGCTACCTAGATGTATGGAATATGGGGCATCATGGGCTACTTTTAAAATTTATGTTCTCATCCTTTCCACCATAAAAACACACAACTTGTTATAAAAATATAAGCATCCATCTACTTTAATCCCAAATTCTACAGTTTTCCCCTCTTTGACTTTACCTATGATTTGAATAAGGTGATCATCTCGAACTTGTGCTTCTTTCACTAGTTACTTTAAGTTAGGTTTTACCTACAGTTCTACTAAAATTACATTTTCTCTAGTGTATTGAACTTTAACATGCATTACTCTCATGGCTACTATAAACTTCCGACTCAACACATCAACTACCAACATTACCCTTGCATGGATGATAATTAATTAGATAATCATAGGCTTTTATCATTTCCATTTAATGTTGTTGGCTCAAGTTTAACTCTTTTTTGGTAGAGAGATATTTCAAGCTTTTATAGTCAGAATAGATGAAACATCTTTCACTATGCAAGTAGTGTCTCCACACTTTCAATCTGAATACAATAATAGCTAATTCCAAATCATGTGTCAAGTAGTTCTACTCATATGGATTCAGTTCCCTTAAGGCATAAGCTACCACTTTTCACATCTTGCATGTAACACCCTCACTGGATTCCTGAAGGAACCCAATAAGTGGTATAATTCCTGCTAGGTCACCCATCCTAAAATTTCCCCCATGTTCATTCATTTAACTTTTACTCATACTACATTAGACAACTCTATCTGATTCCAAAAGTTCTATAATCTAGATAAGTTTGTACCATCATGTTTCAGCCATTTTAGAATGAATCTAACTCAATCGGGTATCATTTAAAAATCTAGCAGCATAGCGGCTGTCCAGGTCACTATCCCAAATTTCCTATTTTCC
Source organism: Hura crepitans (assembly GCA_948208565.1). NCBI lineage: Eukaryota > Viridiplantae > Streptophyta > Magnoliopsida > Malpighiales > Euphorbiaceae > Hura > Hura crepitans. The sequence continues at coordinate 9,828 of CANXYI011899943.1, read as the reverse complement.
ACCTATAAACACTTAAATATTATACATATCACATCTTTTGGACCCTTCTGGTCCCCCAATTATCATCCTATCCACATCTTTTATCACACAACAATCACAGGCCTCAAGCCATAATAAAACATATAGACCCTCAGGCTCATAAACATGCAACATATAATGCACATACATAAGATACTACATCTCCTAATTAATTACAGCATGGTCTAATATATATACAAATGCTACCCCATGACCCTTATACACATTACATCCATTTTCCCCACCTAAGTACATAAAGTGTAAAATCTACTCCTTACACAGGATCCACCTTTTCAATCTGACCTCTGAACTCTATTACATGCTTTACGAGGTGATGTCTCTATCTTGGGTACCTGCGCACCAAAACAGGTATGCTGAGTATAAAAATACTTAGTGTTGAATTCAAACATTCACATCATGCCAACCTTTTCATTCAAACATATATGGAGTTATTATTATTCATTCCATGTTATTAGACTAACAATTTTACCTTTCTGTGTTGAATGCCTAAAATACCCTTTCATTTTAAACACCTAGATTACCATGTACTTAATGATTTTAAAATAGGTAAACTATTAATTTATGCCATTCCCAATAATAATAGTTAAGAAATTAAATTATCAGGTTAATCACTGATATACATGCAAAAATACCATTTTACCCCTAAGGTGTTTCTACCTATAGTTATCTAATTACTTATCACCAATCATGTACTTTATGTACTTAGTCATTATCAGCCATTTAATGATCAAAACTATACCATTTTAAACATTTATTCATTACTAGTGCAAAATTACAAAAATGCCCCTTATATTTAGTTTCACAGTCATATATGAATTTATTAATCTTATTTAATTACTTTAATTGGCCCAACTCAGGAGACATCCCTAACAGACACTAGATTTAGAGGGAAAATAAACTAGTGTAGTGGTCTCTATTTTGGACCTACGCTGCTACACTAGCATGTGCCCCATAATGGAGATCAGCCCGTAGCCTTTCTATACGCAATTAAATAATATCTGTGCGACTTAATAGAGATTAGCTCGTAAGACTCCCCAGCCATAAATAAACATTATCAATAATGTGACATAATAGAGATCAGTCCATAGGCCTCCCCTGCCATAAATAAGATCTCACATCTAGGTGACATAATGGAGATTAGACTGTAGGCCTCTCTAGTTGCCAATAAGATTTACTGCCTAAACATCAGACAATTAGCAGCTACAAAAACCTTAAGTTGATCAGTCAACCTAACTAGTGGGTGTCTAACTAAAAGGACAAATAGCTCATTGTAAGTTTATTTATTTACTTCCCATGTTTTTATAATATTTAGGTTCCAATAATAGTTAGTTAAGAATTTTATTAGATACTTCGTATTTTTTATCGGTCTGGTATAGCCTTATTTTGACTCTACATGGTAATAATTCAAAAGTATTTCAAGATTCAAAAACTGTCTAAATTCATCATTCAATATGCTTTAATTTATCATGTCAATTCGTTTCATGTGTTTAATACTTTCTATCTAGTGACATTTTTCATTCAGGTAATAGTCAATTAGACAGTTATAGGTGCTTTCGACCACTTTTCAAGGTTCATTTCTGGGACCATCTTAGGTCCAATTTAAACATAGTTTTCAACATCTCAGTCAATATATTCATAGACCCTAAGCCAGTATATTTTTAGGCCAATTCTAAGGCCATAACATAAGCACAGATGCCATTTATTTTCACCTTAAAGTTTTAGCCTAAAGGCATAAGTTTAGGTCCATTTACATACTACATTTCAATTCACTTCTTAAGTCTATATTCTAGGCCTTTGCCACAAGTTTTGATTCAATGTTATTCATTCATTCATAAGTACATTATCAAGATTTATACAACTCCAATTATGCCATCATAGTACTTGTCCATTTCCACTTAATCAAGCTAATTTACATGCCTTATTTCACATCATAATTTAGGCCATTTTTTGATTTATTCTCTAAATATAAGTCAAGGTTAATACGCATACTTTTAAGCATTTATAGTCATCATAAACATTTATAATTCATGTCAACTTTAGGTCACTTAAATACCATGATTCTAAAGTCATAAGATTTCATAAAAATCAAAATCCACCATAGGTTAAACAACCAAAACTAATTCACATCCCATAAGGTAAACTTTCAGGTTCTAAGGCATATAAACCTAATCACAGTTTTTCATTCCATTTAACATGCATTTCTAGTTTGGAAGCATTATCTCAACACATGCATATGTACATTAGTATACACCTTTTATTCTAGGCTGTGCATACCTAAATTTTCCATGCATCAAGCCATGAAAACTCCACTAGTACCTGGCAAAGCTCTTGGCTACTTATCAAAAACATAGTTGTCAATACATTTTCAAGCTCTTAACACTTAAATTCTTTTATAACATGACAATTAAAACTTGAACCACATCCTAGGCCTCACATAACCACCCTAGGTACTAAAATCAATTTCGGGCAGCAAGCAATTTAGGCACCAATACACCATTTCCTCAAACAACACACACACATAATTCATCAATATATAGAAATCCATCCTTTGATCACATTACTAAGCTATCCTAGATCAATATATACAGCCTCCCAAAAAGTTCATGGCATGATAAAAATAACTTGAATTCACTTACCTCCTTCCCTTAAAGATGCAATCACCACCACTCTAAGTCTGCCAGCTATAATTCTAGCCCCACAGTGCCTTTTTCCTCCCTTTTTCAAGCCTTTTTCTTGCCTTATTTCATCTCAAACCAAGACACACACATCCTACATGGCTTAGATACCTCAAAGAACTATTTCTAACCATGAAAACACAAGAAAAATCAAAGGAGAAGTAAAGAACTCACCTTTGGTACCTCTATTAGATAGGTTCTAACAAAAAAACTTTAGTGAATTTTAATTCACAATTGAGAGCTTCTTTGGCCATAAGTTTTTTTTCTGAAAGATCACTAACATCCTAACTTGAATTTAGGAACCAAGAAATTATAGGTTTGGCTAGAGGAAGAAGATGAAAGTCTCTTTCCTTTCAGTTATGGCATCTTTTGCTAGGTAAAAAAGGGAGAGAAGATTTGGCTTTTATTTGGTGAAAAAATCCACTTGGCCGCTCACCTTACCACATGTCAAGGCCGTAGGCTAGCTTGAAAGTGCATGGGTGGGGTCCATAGCCACCCGATCTATCTCGAAATGGCTCAATTTTCTTGAAAATTTTGGAAATTTGCCAAAATTCACTCGAACCTCAAAAAATTACATTGTTTATTTCAAAATTCCTATTTTAATCTCCTCTACCTTCTCATAAAATTTCATGGCCAAATTCCATTGATAGGGCATTTTTTAGACTACCTCAATTTACATGCCAAACTTAAAAATTACGAGAATTTGCAAACGGCCTCCAATTTCAAAAATTCTTTCACCAGTGGACTCATTATGATTTTTGAGCTTGTGTCCAATATTTTTGGGTCTGTCTAGGCACATCTCGAGGCAAAAAAATTTTATTACATCAAAGGGTAGCTTATAGTCTGAAATGAATTATTAGTTCTGCTAAATTTTTAAATTCTACTCTGTTCATCAAATTAAAGCCCTTCAACATTTCATTACCAGTGTCACTCTTCAATTTGCGTGCATATGACTTGGCATCCTAAGCGTACTTCTCAGACCTAATGGAACTATTCACGAAGCTTTGAGGCATACGTGTCATATTACATCAAGGTACATCTAAGCCTATTACCCAAGGCATCGTTGTAGACTACAAAATCCTTTCCTAAGTCAAGTTGAGTGAGGATAGGAGCTTCATTTAACCATGCCTTTAGCTTGTCAAAGCTCACCTAGCATTTGTCATTACACAAAAATTTCACATCCTTCTGCAATAATCGGGTTAATGGAGCTACAATCATTGAGAAGCACTTCACAAACCTTCTAAAGTAACTAACCAATCCTAGGAAAGTTTGAATCTTAGTTATATTTCTATGAGACTTCCTTTCCTACATGGCCTTGGCTTTGGTTGGGATGACCCTGATGCCTTCTGTAGAAGCTATATGGCTTAGAAAGGCTACATGCTGTAACCAGTATTCTCATTTACTTAACTTGCATATGGTTGTTTCTCTCTTAAGGTTTGTAACACAATCCTTAAAGGCTGCTCATGCTCATTTATATTCTTGGAATATACTACAATGTCATCAATAAAGAATATGACAAACTGGTTTAAATATGACTTAAAGATTCTATTCATGAGGTTTATGAAAGTTGTAGGGGCATTAGGGAGCTAAAATGGCATCACTAGGAACTTATAATATCCGTATATCATGCAAAAAGCAATCTTCACCATATTATATTCCTTGATCCTTATCTTATGATGCCCTAAACTCAAATTAATTATAGAGAACAAACTAACACCTTTATATTGATCAAAAAAGGTCATCAATTTTAGTATATGGGTACTTATTCTTAACTATCACCTTGTTCAACTATCTACAGTTAATGCACAGTTAAAGTGACATGTCTTTCTTTTTCACAAAGAGCACTATTGCTCCCCACAGAGATGTACTCGGCCTAATATAGCCTTTATCTAACAATTCCTACAACTACACCAGTAGCTACTTTAATTTTGTAGGTGCCATTAGATATGGGGTAATAGATATGAGACTAGTACTAGGATACACTTTAATTTCAAAATTGACTTCTCATTATAGAGGTAAACCTAGTATCTCATCTAGAAACACATTCAAGATTTTTTACACCATTGCTATCTAACTAAGGCTTGACATAGTGTTATTTGTGAGAACCAGATGAGCTAGGTAAGCCCCACATCATTTTTGGATTAATTGTTAAACTTTTATAATTAATATGATTTTAGGCAAAGAATTTTGCTCATCCACTAATATCACCTCTTTCTATTAGCTATCTTAAGGGTAAGTCCCTTATGTTTTTAATCATTCATTGGCCAATGTTTAGATAACTAGTCCATGCTCAGAACAAATGTCAAATTTGATAACACCTATACATCGATGCTCTATAAACAGTGCCACTAGGTCTGGGAAGTGTGCTCGGGGTGTTGAGTCTCTTACACGAGAATTAAGGTAGTAGCACCGGCCATGAAACTTTGAGGGGCTTTAAATTGATGAAAAAGGTAAAATTTAAAATTTTAATAAAACTAATAATTCATTTCGAGCTATAAACTAGTGATCTGTGGGGTTAAATCGAGTTAAGCTAGGAATAACCCGGGATATGCCTGGACATACCTAAAATATCACACCCTGAAGCTCAAAAATTCCATTGAGTCTATTGGTGAAATAACTTTTGAATTTTGAAGTTGTTTGTAAATTCTTGTAATTTTTAAGTTTAGCACGTAAATTGAGGTAGTTTGTAAACTGCCCTATCATTGGAATTTTGCCGCAAAAATTTACGAGCATGTAGAGGGGAAGAAATTAGGAATTTTAAAACATACAACATAAATTTTTGAGGTCCCTATGATTTTTAAAATTTTTTTGAAGTTTTTGCTGAAATTGAGCCATTTTGGGATAGTTTGGAAGGTCAGAGGACCTACCTATGTCACTTGAGCTGACTTGAGACCATAACAAGTGTTAAACATGCCAAGTGGCAAATTTCACTCAACAAATGGAAAACTTTCCTTTCTTCTTTGCTTGGAAACCAATGCCACACCTAAAGAACTCTCCCTATTTTCATCACTTCTTTATTCTATATTAAAAAAATGAGTTGCACTAAAAATCATCTTAATATGTTAGGGAATGGAGTGAAAAAGAATTACTTGAAAAGGAGTTCTCAATAATTAATTAAAAATCATCAAGGGAGCAAGGTCAGAAGGCATTTCTAGCAGAGGCATCAAGCTTTCAAGGTGAGTTTTTCATGGTTTTCATTGATTTTTCTAAGGGATTCTGAGTGGGAATGGCTGTCTATGAGTGGTTGGAATTCTAATGAAGTGTGTGTATGGTTTTTTAGGCAATTAGAAAGCAAAATGGCATGATTTAGGGGTTGGAAATTGAGGGACTTTAAAGGCTAAAGGTAAATGAAATTCATCATCTCTTTGGCAAGGTAAGTGAACTCTTGTATTCAGTTTATGTGACACCTCTTACTGGATTCCCGAATAAACCAAATAAGTGGTGCACTTCCTATGAGGTCACCCATCTTGAAATTGTTCTTCTGATTTATTCATTTAACTTTTACCCATTTCTTATTATATGATTCAGCTTAACTCCAAAATAAGTTATGCCTTTTTCTCAGCTTAGCTTAAGGTCATATCAAACTATTTATGCCAATAATATGGTCAATTATAGCTTTTCAAATATTCATTGAGTATATAATATAATCAGTGGTGAATTCAAGCATTTAAATAATGTCACAGTTGTTATCAAGCATATATATAGTAATAATGTTAATTTATTTAGGTTATTATGCCAATAATTAAATATATTTATCAAAATAACCAAACTACCCTTATTCACATTTAACAGTTATTCCTTTAGATAAATACTAAAAATTATATGTCTTGTTAATACTCTCCATTATTAGTGATAATATTCATAAAATTAGGTAATCGAATCAATAAATGCCATATATTTTAAAATTACTAGAATGCCCTAGTCATGTACACTGATTAACCATTTAGGTAATTATCCCAATTTATGTACTTTATTGTCTATACCATTATAATCAATTTAGGTAATTATCCCAATTTATGTACTTTATTGTCTATACCATTATAATCAATTTGTATGTTGCTTATCTTATTAAATTAACAAGCCCGACTAGATCGACAACACTTTAATACAATGGACCTAGAAAGGACTAAAATAGTGTAGTGATCCACATTCTGGACCCTGACTGTTGCACCGGCCTAATAAACATCATAGGGATCAGTCTGTAGACCTCCTAAATCACATCTCCAAATTAATTACATAATATGGTCTGCCTAATAAACTGGTCTATCTAATAGACTAGTGTCGTGGCGCTTCAGGACCTACATCACTGCACTAGCATAACGTAATAAATAGCACCAACTAGTCTACCCAATAGACGGGTCTATCCAATAGGCTACTATAGTGGCCCTAAAATGGACCTCGATCGCTATATTAGCCCTGCCTAAAAATCAGACAGTGTAACAGCTGCTAAATCGCTAAGTTGACCAGTCAACCCACCCAGTGGGTGTCTAACTAATAGGCCATAACCTCAATTTATGTTTAATTCTTTATTGATTAACTTTTTATAATATAATTAAATTAAAAATATACATATATTATTTTTATTAAATAGTTAAATTTTAGCTTAGTCTAGTATGAGCATAATTAGATAATACCGGTTCAATTTCTAATTATATTTTTAGGTCATGTGTTAACCAATATATAAGTCATATTATCCTTAGTTTCATTACACATTTAATTGCAATTTAGTTGCCATTTACTATCTAGGTTTATTTTGGTTCAGGAAATGGTCAATTTTGGATAGCTATAAGTTATTTCTTTACTTTGTGACAATAATTTCTAGGTCCATTTTATATCCTTTTTCAGTACAATTTTCACTAATAAATTCATAATGTTTATAAGCCTAAAGCCAAGCATCTATTGGGCCAAATCATAGACTTTCATAAGGCCAAATCATAGACTTTCAAGCAATACCATATAATCACAATATCATAGCCCTTTTAGGCACACTTTAGGTACATATCAAATTCACATTTCATGCCTAAGTTAACTCATGTTCTAGACCACTTTTTCAAGCCTATATTTCAAGTGCTTTCACACTCATCAAAGTTCATCTTGTATATTCATTTATAACATGCAAATTCTCCATTTAAGCCAAGCAAACTAACCTATTTCATATCCATTATACTAGAATTTTGGACACATATTCATTTCACACAATTTACCAAAGTTTACATGACATTATCATTATCATGCTCTTGGGTATAGCTATGTATTGGCCTTAATCATACATTTTCATAGTATCCATCATACATTCAGCCTTTTATCCTTAGCCTAAATACATTCACACATGCATAGTTGCACTTTCAAACCATTTAAGGTAGCATATGCCCATTGTATGTCTTGATAATAACTAAATTTCCATGCCTTCATGCACCAGTCAATCTTATCACATGCCAAACAACCATTTCATATAATATAGGTCTAATATACATACTAATTAAGATTGATCACTAAAATACATTACCCAATCACATACCAAACTAGATAACTATACACATACACACATATACATACATGTAGTATAAGCTTGAAACACTACTTTTAACTACTTAATCAAGCAACATACCTCCATAAACATGTGATCAAGCTCTCAGCCAGCATGTATTCTACACCCTTGCAAGTTAATCATCACTTATAACCACCTAATTGGCATTCATTTAGTCTAGATTCATTATGAATTCATCAAGCCTCATCTTATAACCACTTAGAACCACATTCTAGCCATGAAATTATGATGGCATGAAGTGAATACAAGAATTCACTTACCTCTATTAGAAGAGAAGGATTTCCTAAACTAATTCAAGCCTTCACAAGCTAAGAATTCTAGCCCTCCTCCACATGAAAATCAATCCACTTCTCAAGCCAAATTGCACTCTAATTCCCTCAAAAACTATGCAAACAAATTCTATTAGGTCCCAAGCAGTCATAGGTAGCCATTCCCATTAAAAATCCTTTAAAAAAATCATTAAAACCATAGAAAGCTCACCTTACACCTTTGTTGCCTTTTGTTGGAATGCTTTCTAACTTTACTCCCTTTGAAGATTTTGAATTAATTATTGAGAGATCCTTTTCCAGTGATACTTTTTTTTGAATTACCCTAACACATAAGGATGAATTTAGGTGAAAAGAGTTTTTTAGAGAAGCTTGGAATTGCAACAAAAATAAGGGATTTTTTCATCAGTTGGCATCACTCCCAGCAAAAGAAAGAAAGAAAATTATTTTACTTGTTAAGTGTTCATAAGGGCACTTGACTTGTGTAAGGGCCCTTAATCTAGTTGGCTTGGCTTAGGTAGGTCCCATAACCTCCTGAACTATCCCAAAATGGCTCGATTTAAATAGAAATTTGGGAAATTTTTAAAAATCATAGGAACCTCAAAAATTTAAATCATTTATTTTAAAATTTGTCATTTAATCCCCTCTATATGCTCATAAATTTTCATGACCAAATTCTATCGATAGGGTAGTTTTCAGAATGACTCGATTTACATGTCAACCTCAAAAATTATGAGAATTTGCAAGCAATCTCAAAGTTTAAAAATTCTTTCACCAATGGACTTAGTGGAGTTTTTTAGCTTTAGGGTATGATATTTTTGGGTCCGTCTTGGCACATCCTGAGTCATTCTCAACCCGACTCATTTTAACCCCATAGATCACTAGTTTACAGCCTGAAATGAATTATTGATTGTGCCAAAATTTTAAAATTTACCTTATTCATCAATTTAAAACCCCTCGAAGTTTTATGATAGTGCCACTACATCGGTTCTCTTGTAAGTGACGTGGCACTCGAGTACACTTTTTGGATCTAGTGGCACTGTTTATGGACCATTGATATATGGGCATCATAGTTCTTCCCCTTTTAAGAAAATTTTATCCCTAAAATTACCTAAAGTAAAAAGGTATGGATACTGTGTCCTCATTTGTTCTTTGGGCTCCCATGTAGCCTCTGTAGTGTTATGATGTCTTTATAACACTTTAACAAGTTGTATAGACTTATTCCTCAGTTGTTTCACTTCAAGAGCCAAAATCTGCACAAGCTCCTCTTCATAGCCTAAATCAGATTGTACTTCAATGT
>CANXYI011899916.1:0-12419 GCA_948208565.1 Hura crepitans | reverse complement strand
GAAGTTCCTTATGTGGAAGGAAGATCAAGAAAATTATGAAGTCTTTGAAGAAATTCATCACCCATCACTGAAAAAAAATGGAAAAACTCAAGTGGCATGAGGATCTATATATACATTAGTGTATTTACAGCCTAAGAAGTGAAAAATAGGCATTTTCTTGCTGAAAACTGCCCTTTTTTTCTTAAAAGTGGGCATTTTTGGTTTCGCCAAAAATGGCTATTTGCTTCAAGCAAAACGACCATTTTTTGCCTCAAACTGACTATTTTTAAGGCTCAAAATAACTATTTTCTAGAAGCAAAAGCAGCCATTTTGCCTTAGTAAAAATAGCCATTTTTTACTATCTTCTATTTAAGGCCAACTTTTTTCCATTTTTGTCATTTTCCTACACTATCACCAGTTTACCTTTACATCAAAACATTATATATACACACAACTATGCCTCCATAATGCCAACAGAGCTGCCTATGTCACCAACCCATGCTCGAGCATGTGGCTATACCTAGTTGGCTTACTGATAAGGAGGCTGAGCGGTTTCGACACCTTTCAACCATTACACAGATTGGAAGCCGCTGCCTATGGACACAGACCCTCAAGGGCCTAGGCATGCTCGATTGGGTAGACCAGCTATTGGCATAAGTAGGATGGCAGGAGTTTTACCTTTGGAGGTGCACCATATACCTTGCCATCACCCCAGAGTTTTTGAGCATATTTCACTTTTGATGAGCACATCTAGGTGACACCTCTACCATATAGTTCACAGCTTTTAAGACTAGATACCATATATCATTTTTGCAATTCATTGAGCTACTCTACCTACCAGTTGATGGGGCTACAGAGATCTCAATAAGTCTGGATAGGTATTGGGAGTTCTTTGATCAGGTTGGCACAATCTATAATGCTAGTTGGACCAAGTCATCATCTATCAAGGATCCTATCCACTACCATTTACACAGAACCTTTGCTATTAGTTACCTCTAGCACTGTTTGAAGGAGAAAATTAGCTTAAAGTGTAATGTCTCTAACAATACCCAAATCTTATCAACTTCAATTGCAATGTCTCTACCTGAATAAATGACTTCAGAACACCTACAAAAAGGGTCACCCCATAAGGTACACATCTCTTTCTTTTCAAACTTTAAGTTCCCTCGCACATTTTATAGTCACCTCTCCAAAGTTAAGGGGTAACTATAGACACTAGGTTTCTTGTGCTCCCATGTTTTGATTGCCTAATGATGAAGAAAGGACCAAATTTCTTAATGAATAGGGATGTTAACATCCAGTTCGAAGATCTCAAATTTTTCTTTAAAAATTTTTTTAAGTTTTTGCCCGACCTAAAAAATCTCATGGTGTGACTTGAAATGCAAGAAAAATAGGCATATTTGGTGGGTTGAGGGCTCGGGTCTATACCCAATATTGACACTAAAAGGGGTGTGAAGGAGTAAAATTTTCAAGAAAAATGACAAAGTTTTTCAACTGTTGATGAAAACAACCATTTCAACAAGGAAAATGATTATTTTTACCAAAACGGCCGTTTCAACAAGTGAAATAGCCATTTTCACCAAAATAATCATTAGAAGGGGAAAAATGCCCATTTTACCCTTAAAAATGGCCATTTTTGCCTCCAGAATAGCCATTTTTTGCCTTAAAGTTCATGTATAAAAACTTAACTCTGTACCATTCTAAAAGGGGACTTTTCTCGAGACACGTAAACTAAAAGCTCAAAAAAAATGCTTTCCAAACATCATTTTCATTTTCCTAAAGGTTTTTTGCACAATTTTTCAACCTATTCTAGATATTTTCCTAAAGGTAATTATACACGATGGGTCGACCAACCTTTCTCCTTTTTCTTTTATTTTTCTTTCTTTTTATTTTATCCATCTACTAGTTAGATGTGCTAATTTAATTATCTATACATTATTGTTGTTGTATTTATTTGATTATTTATTTCATGTTATTATTCTATTTATCTTTTTATTTTATTTCACATACTAACATTGTAATTTTATTGTGATGTGAGTTGTTTGATTTATTGGGGCTTGATTAACCTTTCTTTCTACCATTTCATTAAACATCAGTGAACTATCCCTTTGCCATTCCTTTATTTTTATTTCTTTTTTCATTTCTATTGTTTTGCTCTTTATTTTCTTTCGCTTATTCTCTTTATTATTATTCATTTTTTTTATTTAGATTGTATTTTAGGATATTTCAAATGTAATTTTATTTTTATTTGGTTAGAATGTATTTTAGGTAATTGCCATGTAATCTATTTTAATTATTTCCCTATATATTCCATGAATGTTGTAATAGGTAGAAAATGATTTTTACAAGTTATAAAAATAATCCAAATCATTTTGTACCTAATTAATTAGTTTTTTTAATAAAATAGGTTTTGATTTTTCCATAATAAAAATCACAATAATAAAATCTATTTTTCTAAAATTGACATATGAGAACCAAAGTTCTCAAAATAATCAATGACTCGATTTTATGTATGATATTTCCTGATTTTATTTCTATAAATATGTTTTGCTATTCTTTCTATGTGAAAATGTGATTAATTTTTAATGTTAAAACCCATTTGAGAAAAAAGGATAATATATAAATTCAAATCAAAATTCCATATTAACTTAAGGTATAAATAAGAGTAGAGTTCTAAACCACTCTGGTTTTGGCAGTAAAAGGTATTTCTTAACTCCGGTTGGGTGCTGACTCCTACCTTGTGGTGCCTAACTTGCTCTTTCTAGGCTAATTAGATAGGAACGGCTTAGGATTCCTCTAATTTCCTTCTCATCTTTTAGGACTTAAGGAGTGAGATTTAGGTTTAGTCTTTGGTTGTTTTGATTTGACCGGCCTTGGAAAAGAAGGGACGAGAACACATACATATAGGCAAGATAAGCCTAACAACCTTTTCTCAACATCCACTTAGCTACAATAGCTGATATAACATTGAATAAAAAGTTTGTCCTCTCACCCACAACTGTGATTTTAGCCCCATTATCAACCTTAAGAGTTAATCTCTTCTACTTAAAATCCACAACTGCTTGATACTCGGATAACCAATCCATGCCCAACATCAAGTCAAACTCCTCAAAAGGCAACTCATCATATCAGCTAAGCATTGGTGATCTTGAACCATTAAGGGACACCCTTTGTAAACCTTGTCAACTACCAAATATTGGCTTATGAGATTACTAACCATAATCTCTAAGTCAAGAGGCTCTAAAACTAAACCCTGGTCTCGTTCTCATGATGTGAAAACATAAGAATGTGTAGACCTTATATCAATCAAAGCTAAAATAAGTGAATTGAAGAGAAGAAAAGTACCAATAATGATGTGTGGCTCATTAGCCTTCTCTCATGCTCTAATGGCATACTATTAGGCAGAAGCCCTATACTTAGCTCTAGACTCTAATCTATCCCTCTGAACTCCCTCTCCTTTCTCTTCATTCTCCCTTTTGACCTCTAATAGATATAGGTATAGATCTCTGTCTGGCACTAGGTCTTTTCAAATAATTTCTATGATAATGATATAGTGAACCATAACTATAACATACACCTAGCTTATTCCTCCAACACTCTCCCTTGCGTCAGTTGTGACATGTCAGACACTGAGGTGTCTAACCATCCTTGGCTATAGACCTTAGTGTATTGGTAGCCTGTGATTACTGCTATCCTATCTTACTTTTGTTACCCTAAACTATCTTTTATGTTTGGCCTTGTCTCCGAGTTTGCTGTGAAGCCATAGACTAATAACCCTTAAACTTCTTACTTGATTGTGGAGCTACACTAAATGCTTCTTAACCTAAAGATCTCTTCTTCTAATAAAACTCTTTCTTCTTTTTTTATACCCCCTTTATAGAGTGGCACACTAAAATAAGTTGTGAGAAGTCTCTGATCTTCATAGGGATCACTTTGGACTTGACATATACATGCAAGCCCTTCTCAAACCTCTTACACTTGTCAGCCTCGATAGCTATGGTATCCTTGGCATATCTATTGAGCATGGTAAACTCTTTCTCATACTTGCTAATGGACTTTTGCTCTTGCTTAAGGTCCATAAACTATTGTCTTTTATCATCCAGATAATACTACATGATATACTTCTTATAAAATTTTGACAAGAAGAAATCCAATGTTAACTCCTCCTTGGTTTTATACTCTGTTAGGTCTTCTCACCACTTAGATGCCACTTTTTGTTAAAGTGATAAGGCACATATCATTTTTCTTCTAGGGCTCACCTCATTTGTTTCATGATCTTCTTAGAATGATCCAATATAATGCATCAACACAAACATCAATCTCAACCTCAAGAAGAGATATCATACAATGAAAATAGTTTGTACAAATTTTAAAACATATTACAGACTTTAAAATCCAAAAGTTTACAATTACAAATAGTTTAAGCCCATTTTCCCCTTAATACATCATATGAGTGCTCAAACCTATACATCACACAATTCTAGATACATGAACCAAAATTATACTAAAAGAAATACCCTTTTCTTTATAATTTTGAAGTTTAAGGCTTTTACTTAAACTATGTCTTTACTTACACATAGTAGAACAAATAATGCATTAAGCAATAGCTTAGTGATGTAATCGAAATAACTTGTGCGATTATGCTTTTTTATCCACATACAGAATGTACATATACATAAACATTCATAATACCACATAATATACATTATTATCCATAACATGCATTTATGTAATGACATGACATAAATCATGCACATAACTTATCATTAATTATGCATCATATATAAACTCGTGTCTTCACTATTTATCATGTAACCTATGAATACTATCCATTAAACTTGCTTCATTATGCCCATTTTAGAGGAAAATGAATATCCTATGGATAACAGGATCATTATGTGTAATGACCCCTATTATGGACCTTACCATCTGCAGCACCAGCATAACTATGCAGTGGCTCTCCTGGACTTTAACGGTTGCTGCACCAGCATGTAAATGTGTAGTGGCCCTATTAAACCTTCATAGATCTAAAGATAAAAAAATATAAGCCTATAAGTCATAAATTTAGTGGCCCTATGGACTAAAAGCATCGAGGCACTAAAGTACCTTAGTAGTTGCTATAAAACTCCCTAGTTGACTGGCTAACCTATCCATGCTAGGTTATTTCTCATGTGGGCTATTAACAATTTATTTTTAGTTACACCACCTTAATTTAAGCTTAACCTAGCTTTTAATTTCTTTGGCTTAGCCGACGAATGACTAAACTAGGAAAATATATCATAATCCTTATTCTAGTGATCAAGCAGATTATATCATGCAATTAACCACATTATGAGGTCGTATATCAACATACAAACATCACACATAAATAACATTATATTTCCTCTTATAAAAATCATATATTTCTTTAAGTCTTGGAATTGCCATATTCATTCGTATTATATCATAATCTCATTTAAGATGCATTATACTCTAAACTCATCATAAAATGTATCATGGCATTACATGATAATTTAACACCTCATATATACACATAATATGTCTAAAACATATTATGGCTACACTACATAACCATTAGCCATATCATCTTACTTATTCTTGATATGCATCAAAATTGTATTACATTATCATTTTGCCATATACATAAACAATTATATAAAAAAAGTGACATACATGCTCCAATTTAGGCATTATGTGGACCTCACATACATGTGTACACATTTAGACCATTCAGCCAACCCATAACATGCACAAAATAAAGATTTCACACACTTACATGTCATTAGATCATAGCATCATGAACATGATTATACATGCATTCATCCATAACATACATCATATATCATATACTCAAGCTTATTGTAATAATTTCTTTATACATTTCCATAATACATCAAATTATCAAGCATAAATAATCATATGTACATCATGAGGTCATTAGGCCACTAAACCCTTATCCCTCATCATCCATCATGCATTCATCATACATAACTCATCTTATGCCTTTTTATGCATATGTAACCATAAATAAGCATATAACATGTCTAGCATACATTATTAAGACATATAAACACATGTATGCCTTTTTGATCATTTGACCGTACATGCATTTACAAGACACCTATCTATTTCAAACTCATAAATTATTCAATATACATCTAACATATCATACATCATGTGTTTAAGTCATATACATGTATAATTCATCTATTACATATGAACATACACCACTTCTATAATGCATATACATGCATTATGACCACAATATAGCTCCCACATCATTCACCCACATTTAATCCATTTTAGATATATCATTACAGATCCCAAATACAAATTAACATAATTAAAGCCATTAATAAGCATAGTTATTCAATTACACACAATCATGCATAACTTACATAATGTACATTCATTTTATACATCACACATTATACATATCCATTTACATTTTTATCAATTCAATTACAAAAATGAACATAAAAAATACCATTTAATATAATTAATGCCATTAATGCTCTTAATTAGACATTTTTCTCATAATTACATATTGTTACATAATATGTTCATTTACGGCATATACCAAATAAGCACAAATTATTTCAATTACACATATTGAGAGGATCACAATACACCCCTAAAGATTGTCTGCACCTTGCCTTTCCCTTGGTCTCGAGTTTTCTTGGGTTCCACTATTCACATAATAGGAAAGAACTTTTAAAAATTGTATAAAATCATAGAGGTGATTAAAAATCAATCCGACTTGATAAATGTGCTCTTAGGCACTAGAAAAATACTAGAGTTCAAAAAATCTTACACGAACTAAAGATGGTTACTATTTATCGAGTTAGAAAAAATGAGCTATTCTATCGATTTTTCTCAAATTTTTCACTTACAACAGGGTTTAGAAGTCATGGAGGCACTTATATAATGTTTAATTAGATCAAATATATGAAAGTTTAAAGAAATGAAAAAAAAATGGAGGTTTTCCCCCTATGAGAGGCCATTGGCCAATGGAAAAAGGAGAGAAGAAAGAACTATTTGATGTTTGACAAAAAAAAATTAAAAATTTGACCCTTTTATACTTTTTTTTAAAAAAAAATCCATTTAAGTTTCCTTTTTCTCCTCTTTTTCTTCCCTTTTTTCTTCTCTTTTAACCTTAATTTAATGTTAATTAGACATGCAAAAATTCAATTAATTTAGGCCCTACAAACCTCTAAAAATTGGAGCTTAAAAAAGAGAAAAACTAAATAAAATTGCCACTTTTTATTATACTTGATTTTCGAAAAATTACTTCCTAATATCTAAAAATTCTAATTCTAGGGCCAACAGGGTATTTAGAATTTTTTAGTATTGGGTTGTATTAATCCCATAATTTTTTTAGCAACTTTTTGAATATTTTATAGTTTAACTAAAAGTACATCACTATTGACGTAACGCTACTATAAAATTTAACTGTCATTTTTAACCACCTAAATGATTTCATTTTTACTTTAAATTTCACCCAATATTATGTTATAATTAATGCTTCCATTTAGTAAAATTAGTGCCCTTAGCCTTAGGAAAATACTATTCCTATCCTGGGACGTATTATTCATAACACCAAGTTTTTTTTTTAGGTGTTACATTTACACGAGTCAGGCATAGTAGAAAATTAAAAATTTTGTGTAAAACCAAGCAATGATAATAAAGATCTAAATGAATCAAAATGATAGACAATAAAAAAATTAAGCAGCATGGAAATTTTATCGTTATCTATTCCTTATTTATTTCTTATCTTCAGTTCACCTAACGAGTTGTAGCAAACCATAGTGATAACCACTAGGAACACCTCCAAGGTATCCATGCAAGAATTGAAGTGAAGAACAATTGAATATCTATATGCCAGTGAGATATTCTAAAGGGAGAAGAAGAAGAAGAGAATCAGAAAATTCACAAGGAGAGTATGCAAATATTCTATTTGTTTGGTGGCTGCTTGTATTAGCTGATTTTATGCAGGCCATTTATACTCAAATAAACCTTTTTAGGTCAGATTTTAACCCTTAAAATCTAACCCAAACCTCATTCGAGGATTGTGTATGGCCTAATAAGAGGGTCTATGCATATAAAAATTTGAGGCCTTTTTTAGGCTTTCTTTTGAGGCACTTCTAAGCTTTAATTTAAATTAACCACAAGCCTAATTTATGATTCCTTTAACCCTTAAAGGGTGCATTTAAAATTAAATTACAATATACCCTTAATTGGGCCTTTAAGGCCCAAGTTTTTTTAAACACTTAAAAAGGTTAAACTAGGTCAACTGGGCTCTAAGCCTAATTTCTCTCTATTTTCTTTTTTTCTTCTTATTTTAATGATATCTTAATTAAAATATAAAAAACTTCGATAATCATTTAAATTCTTTAAGTGTGTGGTCCTATAGGTTTCCAAAACATACTGGTAGTACATAATAAATTAGAGTCTTAGTCTGATTGGGACTCTTATGGTTCAATCACATTTAGCCCATAATTAATTCCCAATTAATAATTCATTTATGTATAAGTTTTGAGAGGAGTCTAGCCACACATCAAGACTACCCAAGTGTTAGAAAGTCAAGTGGTTTAACTTAACCCTTTCATATATAGTTATTGTGCAATTAATCTTTTTACTATATTTTATCTCATTTAAGTTTGAGTATGGACTTATGTCAATGTAATGCTTAATTAAGTAAGTCTAAACAAGTGCTAAACATGCTAATTCTAATATTTACATATTTACTCCCAAAGTTCCCATGAAAATTTCATTCACACTTGTATTTCACTCTGATAGGAGGTTCCCTAAATAAAGATATATTAGATTTGTGAGATAAACTCCCCTTTATAATCTTGAGTGGTGAATCCTATATTGATCACTCAATAATCTTTAATTATCTCAGACTATACCCAACCTCCTAACTTAAAAGCACTGAAGTCAATGCATACCCTTTGATACTTAAGATAACTTTAGTGATCTTAAATAAGAAGATACTTACACCTACTAATATGATAAGATGACTTCATTGACATAGATTATGTATCCATGTGAAGATCTTAATTTTAGGTCTCTAATGAACTTGTTTCTCAAACAAGCATCCACACGTTAACTCTAAGCATCACCATGCTTAAAGCTTATGAGAACTACCATTTGAATAAGTCAAAAAGTATAAAATGTGATAGTTTATCCGTATTAATAATGTCTTATCTTGTTAATACTCTGATTAGGGATAGTTTTGGTTTTTCACATTTGTATGTAATAAGAATCTTATATCATAAACTTTCATGATTTTCCTCTGCACTGGGAAATGATACTAGGGACTTTATTACATAGTTTAATACCTATGTTAAATAAATTAATTAATCATAAGCACTTATGTAATAAAGAATGCCTTTTATTATAAATGAATGTTTAAATATACATGAAATATCTCTATTGCACATATGCTCTAGGGAATACAACTAACAATGGTATCTTAAAGACTCATTTAGATATCCTATAAATAAATATTTATCCAACTTAGCATCTAATTTATCTAATATCACTCTTTTCTTATAAGCAGTGTAGCCTCATACTTTCATATGTGATAGAGATCACTTTTTGTTATATATTTCATATAGTGTAACATCAATCGACTTTTATAGAACTCTATTTGGTGCATAAATAATAGTTTCTAATGTATATCCCTATAAATACTTGGGCAACTCTACAAGGCTTATCATGGATCAAACCCTATCTAACAGGGTTCAAATTCTCTTTTCAGCTATACCATTATGTTATGTTGTATAGGAAGAAGTCCATTAAGATAATATCCCATTATCTCTAAGATAACTTTAAGACCATTAGCTCAAGTATTCACTACCTTGATCTAATAGAAGTGTTTTAATACTTTTGCCAAGTTGTTTCTCAACTTTAATTCTAAATTCTTTCAACTTTCCAAAGGCTTCAAATTTGTAATTCATCAAGTACAAATATGCATATCATAAATAATCATCAATAAAGGTAATTAAATAGAGATAACCACCTCTAGCATGCATAATCATTAAGCCATATACACCTGAATGTATCAGCTCCAATAAACCATTAGCATGTTCACCCTTACCACTAAAAGGTTATTTTGTCATCTTTCTTAATAAATAATATTCATATGTTTCATATGATAAATAATCAAATGATCTTAAGTCACCACCTTTATGCAACTTAGACATATGAGTCTCATTAAATAGCCAAGTTGAAAATGCCATAAATAAAATGGTTTTAAGTTATTTTGTTTAAGTCATTTAAGGTTAACACTATGTACATGTCCCTTCCTACCTGAGGCCAATCAAACAAAAATGACCAAAGACTCAACTTAAATCTCACCTCTCAAGTGTCATCAAAAGATGAGAAGTAAATTAGAGGAATCTTAAGTCATTCCTATTTAAATAACTTAGAAAGAGTGAATTGGGCACCATAAGATAGGAGTTACCACCTAACCAAAGTTGGGAAATACCTTGTAAGGCCAAATCCAGATAATGGTTTGAAACCTTACTCTTATTTATACCTCAAGTTAATATAGAATTTCATATTAAATTTATAATTTTATCCTTTTCCTCAAGTGGGTTTTGAAATTAAAATAAACATTCAATCATGTAAAGAATGTTAAAATGAACAAAAATTCACAAACACAAAGGAAATGAATGAAATTAAAGGATATCATACATTAAATTAGGTAATTGACTTTTTTTTTTGAGAACTTTGGTTCTCGCATACCAATTTATGAAAACAACTTTTGTTATTGAGACTTTTATTAAAGAAAAATCAAAACCACATTTTTATTAGAAAAACACCCATTAATTGAATAGAAATCAATTTGGTTAATTGTTGTAACATGTAAAAATCTTTTTCTACTTATTACAACATTTATGGAAAGTTCAAGGAAATATTCAGAAAGAAAATTGAATTATGTGGTAATTACCTAAAATACATTTTATCCCAAAAAGGTAAAACTTACAATGAAATTAACTAAAATATATTCTAACAAAAAATAACAAAGAAATAATAAATAAAAAGGGAAAATTAGTTAGAAAATAAAGAATAAAGAATAAATAAAAATAGCAAGAGTAATAACAACTAAAACAAAATAAAAGGAATAATAAAAAGGTTAACTTCATTAAGGTATTTGATAACAAGAAAAAGGACAAGTTAGATAAAATTTCAAAAGATCTCAAACAACTCACATACACTAGAAAACACAGTTAGTATGAGTGGAATAATAAAAAAATATGGATAGAATAAACAATAAAAAGAACATAAAATAACAATTAGATAAATAAGAAAAGAAGACAAGATAGAAAATTAAATGAAGAAATAGAAAATAATATATGGACTAAATCATCATATTTAACTGGTAATGGATTAAAAAGAAAAATAAGAGTACCACACCTAACTATTAGATAGGCAATAAATAAAATAAAATAAGGTTACAACATTTAAGTAGTAAATGGGCAACAAAGAAAAAAAATAAGAGCACTATGTCAGATTGGCAGGCAGATGAATTAAAAAGAAAAGAAGAAATAAAAGAAGAAAAGAAAGGATTACTCGACCTACCATGCATAATTGCCTTTAAAATTGATCTTTAGTTAACTTGAGAGAATGTGAGAAAAAATTTGATAAATCACTTTAAAATAAAGAAAAATGGTGTTTAAAAAATGCTTTTTGTATCAATGGGTATGCACTTCCTGAGAAAAGCTGACCTCTTTGATTGATAGGGGGCTCTTAATTTATACATAGATCTTAAGACTCAAAACAATTATTATGAGAAAGGCAAAATGGCTATTTTAGGTGAAATGTCTATTTTGGTTAATTAAACGGCAATTTCATGTGGCCTATTTTGGAATTTGAATAGAATTCTGCCACACCAAGACAACCATTTTTTACCTTTGCACAATGTCGTTTTGTCTTAAGTGGCCAAAAAAGGAATAAAAACCTAAAATGTCATTTTTAATTTATCTTTAAGGCCATTTTCTTTATCAATGATCACATACTATGGGGGGCAGAGCCCCTTATATCCCCCATGATGGTCACCGTTAAGCATCGAGCAGGCTGATCACAATTTAGGTCACACCCGAGCTTGTTAGGCTGGGTAAGAGTCTATGTCCAAAAGTTAATCATTATCTAAAAGTTTCTAACGAAGAGAGCTTCAAATCAGACATCGAGATTATTATTTATTAGAACTTTTATCCTTTTTTCATTATTAGGCAATCTAAACATGAGAGCCCTAGAAGCCTAATGTCTTTAGTTGCCCCCAACTTTGGGGAGGTGGGTATAGAGTGTGTGAAGTGACTTAAAGTTTAGAAAAGGAGAGAGATGTGTACCTTATAGGGTGACCCTTCTCATTTTTAATGACTTAAATATTCTAAGAGCTCTCCTTGCTTAGTGGGTTTGAATTCTGTCAT